>SHCU01000126.1:41651-51795 GCA_004307685.1 Ceratina australensis
ACCGTTATTTAATTATATTAATAATAAAATAAAATAGTAATATATAATGCTTATTTAATTAAATTGAAGTAAATATTATAATGATTAAATCTTTTGAAGTTCAAGTGGTGACCGTGAATCACCTCTCGAGTGCAAAGGGTTAATAATGAACTCGTTGGAACGTAGTTATCATTAAATTCGAACGTTTTTGGTAAACTGGCGACGCGAAACACATTCGGAACTATGAATACTGGATATACGAAATTTCCTATCTTGAACTTGGAGATACGCGTGTATACCAAGGAACGACGTTTGGAGCTTATGAAACGCGAGTCGAATACATATACTATAACGCATCCGCTCGATGGCAAAGGCTTTGTGTCGCCGGCGCTAGATCCTCCGATCCTTCATAAAGGATCCCTCACTGCTCGAGCCTTCGTCGCGCGGCGTTCGCCCGTTGGAGGCATTGTTGTACTCCTGAACTGAAGAAAGTTCGCGTACCCGCGATATCTCGAAAGTTCATCTCGCGCCCCGGCGACGACTCTTAAAACACAATGCGTGTATCGTTGCCTCGGTTGAAAGACGCCGGTATACCGAGAACGGCATCTCTTTAACCCTGTTTAAAAAAAGAAAAATACTTTCCTTATCGCACGGTTTTTCGATCCTCAGACATCCGGCTAATAAGAAGGGTAGCTTTGGTAATTATTTTAAAGATCAAAAAAGTCCTTGGTATGCCTAACTAAAGGCTAGCTCGATCGAAACACATTTTATGGTTCCATAAAAAGGTTATTAAAATAAATTCGTTTCACAAAATCTCCGAAGAACACAAGAGGTTTAACCATTAGGTCTAACCATTATAATAGAGCTGAGTCTCTTCATCGCATACACGTTATTAGTAGTCTCACTTGTGAATGTGGTCGTTCGATTGAAAATGTAAATCATATCTTATGGGAATGTTAACTTTATGTAGATCATCGTAAAAAATTTCTAAGTCAATTGAGTAGATTCAATATAGGATTAGCTTATTCGGCTGAATCTTTAATACGAGTGCCTAATATACCTACGTGCGTGTGTACGGTCAAGTGTTTATCCTTATATAATCTACAGTTATAACTACAGCATATGTAAAATTATGGGAACTTATATGTAATATGTAAATTTATGGGAAAATAAATTATAAAATTAGATAAATTACGGCCTTCAAGGCACCCAATGCTTACTGAATAAAAACGAATATTCGAAGGAATTGGGTCCGATCGAAGTTGCTACCACGAACATCGAGACAGAGATCAAAAGCGTGGGTCGCGTGCACGATTATGCGCATTAGGTGGTAATTAATATTTGTCATGGCTGCGAACCGCTCTCATTAATTTCTCGAAACGTTGATGGCCTTCTATTGAACAATATCCCCAAGTGACCGGGCGGAACTTTACCCGGGGATTAATCGGAACACGGGAATGACCGATCAAATGAAATAGTTTGAAGGATTTTTACAGCGGCCAGTGGTAGTTTTTCCGTAGAGAAAAATTCCCGAGCCATCGTACGGTTTTTCGTTCTCATCCCACGGTCGTCGAAGCAAAAACCGAAAGACAAGCGTTTACCCTTTTGCGCGGAATATGACCCATATATACCAGGTTTTTTGCCGGCCGGGAGAAGTCCTTCTCTGATTTATACTCGCGGTTCCTGGCTGGGTCGAAGAGAAGGGCGCGGAATTTTTGTTGCGTTTTAATTACGCGTGTTAAGGCAGCGATCATTGTCTCGGAGGAAGTCGCCGGACAAAACAGCGTGTCGCGGGGCGGGGGAAGAGTAGACGGTTGGTTGGTTGGTTGGTTGGTAATTAGAACGGTTTTCACGGCGGAGAAAAACCGTTCTTAATTATGTAACGGTAGACTGCGTCGCGCGGGGCCGCTTTTATTTCCGCGCTGCGTGTGCACGCACGGCGCGCGCGTAAAACTTCCGTGCCGCGCGTAATTAAAAGAGCGCACAAACAGATCCGCGGACACCGCCGTCGCGTTTTCTAACGAGATTATTATATGTACAGGGTATTCTGTTGCGCGCGCGCGGCTTTCCACTCACCGTTACTTACGTCCCGTCCCGCGCGGCTGATTGTTGTGTCGTTCAAATGGAACCCGAGATCCTTTGGCTTGCTTGGAATTTTCGGATAGGAAAGGAGCTTTTTAGTTAAAACCGACCGTTAAAAAACGTTCGCGTAATTTTCGGGCTGAAAACGGAATGCTTTATTCGCCTGGCTCCAAAATGGCATTCGTACACGGTCTCTTTAAAATGTTCTTGACCCGTCGTCGCACATTTTTAATTTGACGATCGCGCTGAGAAACACATTTTTTTTCAATTGTTTATGACTGCCAGATGAAATCGAGTGTAAATTGTATGTTTGGGAGTGAAAATTATCACATTTGGCCACAGTTCTTCCAAAAAAACTGTCGACTGCTATAACCGTCATTTGCTCATCATGTCACTTTTTCTCTTCCTGGAGTAAATGACGGCTATGGCCGTCGTGCCGACTATACGGCATTTGCTTTACTAATTCAAAATGATTCCTATAAATAAAAGAGGGTAAATAGGTGTAAACTTAATACAAGAAAATCAGTTTGGAACAAAATTATAATTTGTAATTTATTTTGCCTTATAAAATAGTAAAAATAAAATAAAAATTAATTCAGGAAACAAATTACATACATACGAGAAAGCGTCATAAATGATAGGATTCCAAACATTCTGGACACAATGGTGGTTTATGTGGACAAGTGTATGCATCAGTGCACTTCGTACTAACGCTGTTCCCTTTTTTATTGATTAACCATTTGAGTCCCGGAGGTTTTTTTAATACACTATTGAAAAAACCCAAAAGGCGCTATACCGCTTCAAAGATTCTCCGTTCTTTTTTTTGGCATAGTCTAGTGTTTATATTATTTCAGTTAATTGCAAAACGTATTCTATATATAAAAAATCAAAGTATAAGTGCATGGACAGTTAATGTATGCGAGAGGACTTATATGATATGTAATTCATCAAAATCTAAACTTTATTCTCAAATGTTAGGGGGTGATTTTAATGAAACAAGAACAGCGCGATCGCGCTGCTTGGGATTCAAACGGTTAAAATGTGCACGACGGCTATAGCCGTCGTTTGCGGCAACGTGTTAAAACTGTTTCGTTATCGCGTGAAAATAAGGTGAAAAATCGAATTCAATTTGAAGGGCTAATAAATATGTATGGAATAGTAATTGAGAAATTTGATGAAGGGTGAATTTCGTGTTATCAGTGAACATTATTCGAGCATTTGTCTGAGCGTCGAGACAGAAAGGGGTTGAAAGGGGATAGATCATGCCGTGATGGCGAAGATATTGAGTTAACGCCGCGGTAAAACCGTCCTGATGCACCTCCTTCGGCGAAGGAAGGGTTGGGTAAAGGACGGTGGAAGAAGGAACGAGATGAAAGGAAGAGCAATGCGGTATTAATTACGTTTAAGCTCGTCTGCCAGGTCATGGTTCGCTCCGAATTTCCTCCCCTATTTACATATTTCTTTATGCTCAAATAATAGCGTTAAAACGGTCTTCCGGTATATATCTTAAACTCGCGGTGGGCTGCGAAATTCTAACACCCATTTTTCTTGCGTCGCTGACCTCGTACAACTTGTAACTTCTCCGAAGGGGAGAAACAGATTGCTCGAATCGATCCGACGATCGAATCAACGGTATATCCTCTCCCGATGCGTAATTCCGAGATATCAAATAATAATCATCGAACTTGTAAATTGAGCGGCGGAAAGTTTTGATGAAATATTTGCCGAAATTTGAATCGACTTAATTTCGCATCTCCCGCGGAAAGCAAACACGTCTCCCCAGTGATTGCTGACAAATTCGCGAACTTAAAGTGAACGAGTCTCGGCCGGCTGTCCGAGATCGATCGTCCAAACAAGTACACTCGATTGTTCATTCATGGAAACTTTTTCGCTCGTCGACCGCGAGAAATTCCAAAGGAAATCCGTGAAGGCACGCGCGCGCGGACAGGCTAGCCGAAATATTCTCCCAAGTTCAAATTTATTCATCCACCCGCCGAGCAACCGATTTAAAATTTACTCATTCCCCTGGGCTTCCTTGTTCCTCCCTTATAGCCGCTTTCATCCGGCTCGTTATCATCGCTTAAAAGCATATTTCTCTCTCCCCCGAATTTAGCCAGATACCAGAGATGTTAGACAACGCCGTCGAGGCAATTGCAATTACCCTTACATCGCGAATAATTCACCCCCCTCTTTCTCTTATAACCGTACATTGGTTTCATTAACAAGAGTCTTGCACTTTTAACCTCCGAGATTCTGTTATTCCTCTTCGGATTTTTAACACCAGAGCTACCATGCATGGTCGAAATGACCCTACTTAAATTCTACTATAAAGAATAAAAATAAAACGAATATAGTTTTGTTAAAATTGTAAGTTTGATTTAAAATTATACTAAATTAAAATACCAATGCCAACATTAAATAGTATTCGAACGTGAAAGATGTTAATACATCATATTAGTGTGCAAAATCGGTCGGTAGATTTAGTGTTAAGTATATAACTTCTGTTTTTCTAAACCGTAAAAACACTCGAAGGGGCGATAGAAAAAGGAAGATACATCGGAGAGGCAATCAAAGGGCCTCGGGTAATGAAACCGAAGGAGGAGGCGAGCGATCGATCAAAGTCTTGGCCCGCGAAAAATCCCGGCGAATCAATCGTCGGATGGGCGACAACGAGAGCTCGTTCGATCCAATCCCGATTTCTCTTCATCGGCCGTTACTTATCCCGGAGAAACAATTACCGTGGGGAGGGAGGCCGGCGCTGTTTTACAGTCGTCCCGTATCCCGTTTACACGGCGGAGTTCATTTTTCCCCTACCCCGGATTCGACTGTACACGTCTCGTCGCGCCGCCGGATCCGACTGAATTATTAAAAGTACACCGGAGGATTCCCAAGTAGCTACGGGACCGGCGAAAAGCTGGATGATTGCAATCACGTCGCCTCGTAAAGTGATCGCGAACGGTCCCTCCACTTCCTCCCCGGTCTCCGTTAACTGCATTACAAACCCCCTCGGCGTGTTCTATTATGCACGCTATCGCGAGAAACTATCGACTTTCGTCCTCTCTCGACACAAATTAACTACGATTACAATCTACGGAGTAGAAAAAAAAAAAAAAAAACGATGTTTCATTTATCGATAAATCGATTTAAACGAATCAACTGAAAATCGAGCGTGTAGTTTGTGCTCGACGTTCATACAAATTTCGGGGTGAAAAGAAATGAGTTTACTCCTGACCGTCATCGTAGATTGTAAGCCACAACTTCCGTAGAGATTGCGCGCGTTCAGCCGTGCGGCAGCCGACAACAAGGCAGCTTGCAGTATTCATTTTCAAATCCCCGTGGCACGCCGCCGCCGCGTCGGGGATTTTCTTTCTCTATATCCGGCGACGAGCATCTCGCTCGGCAGCCTGTTCAATTATACACGGCTGAAATATCATTCGCGCGTATTTTATTCAACGCTGCCCGTGACAACACGTAACTCGGCGAGGACAAAGGGAAGACCGGTGCATTTTCCATGAGAGCATCGGTAGACTCTTCTCGCGGCTGTCTTCATTTTTTTTCGAACCCGTCTCCAGAGCTACCTTCGATCGCAATTAGAAAGTTTTATCTAATGAAAAAAATAGAATGACAGGTTGACCGATAAAAAGTTGAACACGCTCACGTGTGTCGAAAATTCACACTCGGGTTACTTTCATGAGAAGGAAAATTATCTCTTATATCTTCACTCTTGAACTGAAGACGTGTTTATTCGATAGTTAAGACATGATACATTGTAGGAGTAAACTCGAGAATATGTCCCGTTGCTCACTTGTATATCACGTATGTTAACCTTTGACATACAAATAAAATGCTCATCGGCGCGTCCGTAGGATACCATTCAATTTGGGAATACTCAGGTACAAGCTCAGAAACAGGGTGTTTTATTTTAAAATTTACATTGCTTTATAACATTCAATAGGGTTGTCAATTTATTAATATACTATAAAATAATAATTTAATAGTCTTGTAACGTGTGATACTGCTCAAAGCATTTAGGAATTATGTATTGCTATTATGACTTAGCTAAAGACAGTTCTTGACATCTCGGACACGTCGAAGTCTACGATGGCACATGAAATGAATGACGTCTCAGAGACATCATTGTATGTCAACGGGTTAAACATAGCGATGTACGCGACTGGCCAGTCTTAATTCTAAGAACCTCCCTACCGAATTAATACTTGCAGATCCCATGGAAAAAGGAAGGCAGTCTTGTACGAACTCTCTGCGAGGGCAGTCTTCTTCTCTTACGAGAGATTACGAGAAATACACACTTCATTCTTTGACGAATTCCGAGTTATTTTCAACCCGTCATCGAACTATTTTGCACCGGGTTAATTTTCGATGCAAGCCGGTGCAAAAGTTGATTTTACACGCCGGTAAAAAAATAGTTCCCGGCGACGCGATTTCGCGAATCGTCGGAATTGGTCGGAGAATTTTACGCCGGGCATAAAATGTATACCTCTGCCGGCGGTGTGACGCCGCGGAAACTTGAAATTCCATTTCAACTTGTAATGAGGTCCCCGGCGCGGCGCTTTTTGATTTCGCGGACTTTCGAATTTTGTGACGAATCGGAAGGGTTTTTTTTCTCTCCCCACCGCGGGGTAAAAAAAAAGTTCGCGTCCCATTGAGGATATCTCTCCTACGGATTCATTTTCCGGGAGACCGTAATAAACACGGAGGGACCGTCTCTGTTTCATCATCGCCGCTGACCCGCCGCGAAATTACCCGGCGTCGCAATCGTAATTACAAGAGGCGACAGTTTTGCTTTATCCTAATGAGCCCCGTTATTAATCTTTCGAAAGTATACTACGTGAAAACTTGCGCCGACTAATGTTCGCCGCTCGGGATGAAAGGTTTTTGTTGTACCGCGACGGAGTTCATTCGTTAGCCGATGTTCTTTACACGCCGCGCGTCGCAACCGTGAAACTCTCTCGTCGGTCACAGAATATACATGTATATCTCGCTGATACCCGGGTTCGATTTTATAATTATGTCACGTAGCAATCTGAAAAATGCCGCGCCGATTTATCGGCCTCTGCTCGTTACAACGAGTGGATGAAAAAGTTTTATTGCGATCACGTCAGCTCGTAAAACGATAGATCGCCGTTACCCGGCTAATCCGCTAATTCCAAAGATTTGCTCGCGGCGATGCCTCGTGAATTTCAAGATATCAACAGAGGGCGAGAACCGTCCCTTTTTTGCGCGAATTTCAATTCACGAGTCACTGGCCGATTCTCCTTCTCTCGAACCATTAAACCGTGTTAAATAATTAACGCGATTGTATGAAATTTTGTTTCACCGAATATTCGTAGATAAAAAGATATTTGTCAGATTTTAAGTGCCACGAGTCGAAACCTGTCGGAAATTTCTCAAGGAAGTGCCTCGTCTCTTCGAGTGCGATTCGTTCCTTCTTTTTTTTTTCTTCCCGACCGTGTCTCGTACAAGATTCGGTATTAAACCAGGATCCTGCGGGCGTAGCGGAGTAGATTATCAGACGGGACAGGATAAACAAGGTCTCGCGACGGAAGGAAATTGCGAGTTACCATAAAACAAGAATATGATACGGCTTGTAACACCTTTGATCCGGGCCACTGAAACAGATTAAAGTTTTCGCTCGCGTGTCCTGCCGCTGCCGCGTCGTGAAACTTTTTCCCCGGGTCGCAGCAGCCCGTCTCTCGGAGTAGCGGGCGAAGGAAGCTTTTTCGACTCGACGGTGTTCCCTCGTAAGCTTTCTTAATTTAAACCATAAAGTTTACGGGCCACGGTCGAAGTTGAACGCAGCGGCGTCCTGCCGGCTAAAATTGAACGTTGCATCCGATGCAATTAACTCCCCTCCGGATGTCGGTGGTTACGAATAACCGCGGTTTTCAGAAAACGGAGCCCGCGGTACAAGGGTGGGCTTCAAGTTCCGGGGGCCAGAACTTCGGGCCAATTTCAAGGTTGTTCCCCGGGTAAATTGGATTTATTATCAAGCGAAAGTTCTCCTTGCTAATGACATTTTAAAACCGATAATAAGCGCATTCCTTCGCTCGGGGATTCTCTTTAACCGTTCAACCCGGTTGTTCGCCCTTATCGGGTCAGGATTAGAGGTAGCCTTGATCATTTTAAAGTATAATTACCGCTCGACTTTAAGTGAGTTTCGGTTACCCGTTTAAATATCGTTTACAAGTAGCCGCAATCTGTCTTTGATGTTCCACGAATTACACGCTGCATCGAGTGCGTCTAATTAGAGCTACAGTCACTTTTCCCGTGAATGAAAAAACACCAGGACGTACGTCGAGAAAAATTTAATTAGAGTCGTGTGGTGAGGGACTCATCTACATCGTGATATGCGGGATTTAAGAAGGCGAGGATGTAGAAGTAGACAAGATTAAATTATTGACTTAAATATATACTTTTACTCTAGAGAAAAAGTCGCAAATTATAACTATATTTTATCTTACAATGTGTAGTAGATGTCCATACGTGCTGCCGTCCAATAAGTTTATGACTATATTTGTATATGATTATAATGTATAATAATATGAAAATACATGTTAATACATGTAAATATATAACATACATACCATACATAACCATACCTAATAATATAATATAAAATAAAAAAAAGATGTATTATATTTGTATAAAAAAAATTAATACAATATAATAATATGATAATGCATGTAGTATATGATTGTATGAAGGTAATTAATGATAAACCGTGGAAGTTAGTCATTTACACGTAATTGGATAATTCAGTCGAAAAAAGAACTGGACCAGACTTGGCAGCCGGGTCGAATCAAGCGAATTCACTCGCCGCGGGAGAGTGTACTCCTCTAATAAAATTACCTCCGCTCGGTCGCAGTTGATCCGGGGTTAGGGTCTTGAAGACCGAGACCCCTCTTTCCACGTTCTTCACCTTTGAATAACTTAAGGGGCGACAGCCACCGGTTTCCCTTATCCCTTTCCTGTTTCCCCTGGCCGCGGTTCGCCTCCACTGTAAACATTTGCACAACTTTCGCCCCCCCGCGCCGCTCTCCATTTAGTTCGAGTTCACCCGTGAATCAGTTGGCGCGTATAATCGTTTACCCTGTACTTACGAAGAATCTCGCTACCGCTACACACCGTCGAAATCGTGCCGTTACACAGCGCGAAACGCAGCCGGGGCGCGAGCCCATTAATTTACCCGCGATTAATGATAATCGCCGGATCGAATGACAGCGGTCAGGCGATACGCGCGATCGCCATGATTTACATTTCCTTGATCTCTCGGTACATCGTACGTTTAAATGCCCCCCGTGCCGTAACGCACGGTTCGAGCACGTTCATTGGCCCGGTGAATTGAGAACAATTTACATCTTCATTTACCACGGTTAATTCCTTGAAATCCGAGCGTTATCACCCGTTCGATCGTTTTGATAACCGTTATCACTCGACGGACGCCGAACCGATCGATTGGCCCGCGGACCGACTCGAAAGTATCGCGGCTAATCCACTTCTCACCGTGGGGGAACAATGCCGCGTGTACCACGCGCACGCGAAACTGTCGCGTCTAGTGTCTCGCACAATGTATATGGTAATTCACTTATTGTTCACCGCGCCGAGCGAGACGCTAATGAATCATACAAGTGTAATTCAGCTGATCCAGTTCGGGCTAGTCGTCACGATTCAAACCGGTAGACTCTCCATCTCGCTTGTTTCTCGTTTAACCCCCGACGTCGTTTCCCCTCTCGAAATTCGTCATAATCTATGCGACGCAACTTTCATTAAATCCACGCATTATTTAAGATTAATTCCCGACGCGTAGATTGAAACGGTTTCGAGGGGATGTTCATGGAATTTATAATCGAGTATTTTATTCTTCAACGAATAGTGACATTAATTATACGGATTACGAGAGCTGCTGGTTATTATAAATCTCTATTCAGACATCCATCTATTTTTTCTTGCTGCAAACCGGTTTTTTTTAAAGCGAAACCAGAATGCATTCACTCGCTTCGTTTCCGCAAATCTGCTTCCATTCGACGTTTTTTATCTTCGCATTAGCATCGAGCCCTCTCTC
>SHCU01000126.1:59813-84531 GCA_004307685.1 Ceratina australensis
ACCGGTGCATTTTCCATGAGAGCATCGGTAGACTCTTCTCGCGGCTGTCTTCATTTTTTTTCGAACCCGTCTCAAGAGCTGCCTTCGATCGCAATTAGAAAGTTTTATGTAATGAAAAAAATAGAATGACAGATTGACCGATAAAAAGTTGAACACGCTCACGTCTGTCGAAAATTCACACTCGGGTTACTTTCATGAGAAGGAAAATTAAGTCTTATATCTTCACTCTTGAACTGAAGACGTGTTTATTCGATAGTTAAGACATGATACATTGTAGGAGTAAACTCGAGAATATGTCCCGTTGCTCACTTGTATATCACGTATGTTAACCTTTGACATACAAATAAAATGCTCATCGGCGCGTCCGTAGGATATCATTCAATTTGGGAATACTCAGGTACAAGCTCAGAAACAGGGTGTTTTATTTTAAAATTTACATTGCTTTATAACATTCAATAGGGTTGTCAATTTATTAATATACTATAAAATAATAATTTAATAGTCTTGTAACGTGTGATACTGCTCAAAGCATTTAGGAATTATGTATTGCTATTATGACTTAGCTAAAGACAGTTCTTGACATCTCGGACACGTCAAAGTCTACGATGGCACATGAAATGAATGACGTCTCAGAGACATCATTGTATGTCAACGGGTTAAACATAGCGATGTACGCGACTGGCCAGTCTTAATTCTAAGAACCTCCCTACCGAATTAATACTTGCAGATCCCATGGAAAAAGGAAGGCAGTCTTGTACGAACTCTCTGCGAGGGCAGTCTTCTTCTCTTACGAGAGATTACGAGAAATACACACTTCATTCTTTGACGAATTCCGAGTTATTTTCAACTCGTCATCGAACTATTTTGCACCGGGTTAATTTTCGATGCAAGCCGGTGCAAAAGTTGATTTTACACGCCGGTAAAAAAATAGTTCCCGGCGACGCGATTTCGCGAATCGTCGGAATTGGTCGGAGAATTTTACGCCGGGCATAAAATGTATACCTCTGCCGGCGGTGTGACGCCGCGGAAACTTGAAATTCCATTTCAACTTGTAATGAGGTCCCCGGCGCGGCGCTTTTTGATTTCGCGGACTTTCGAATTTTGTGACGAATCGGAAGGGTTTTTTTTTCTCTCCCCACCGCGGGGTAAAAAAAAAGTTCGCGTCCCATTGAGGATATCTCTCCTACGGATTCATTTTCCGGGAGACCGTAATAAACACGGAGGGACCGTCTCTGTTTCATCATCGCCGCTGACCCGCCGCGAAATTACCCGGCGTCGCAATCGTAATTACAAGAGGCGACAGTTTTGCTTTATCCTAATGAGCCCCGTTATTAATCTTTCGAAAGTATACTACGTGAAAACTTGCGCCGACTAATGTTCGCCGCTCGGGATGAAAGGTTTTTGTTGTACCGCGACGGAGTTCATTCGTTAGCCGATGTTCTTTACACGCCGCGCGTCGCAACCGTGAAACTCTCTCGTCGGTCACAGAATATACATGTATATCTCGCTGATACCCGGGTTCGATTTTATAATTATGTCACGTAGCAATCTGAAAAATGCCGCGCCGATTTATCGGCCTCTGCTCGTTACAACGAGTGGATGAAAAAGTTTTATTGCGATCACGTCAGCTCGTAAAACGATAGATCGCCGTTACCCGGCTAATCCGCTAATTCCAAAGATTTGCTCGCGGCGATGCCTCGTGAATTTCAAGATATCAACAGAGGGCGAGAACCGTCCCTTTTTTGCGCGAATTTCAATTCACGAGTCACTGGCCGATTCTCCTTCTCTCGAACCATTAAACCGTGTTAAATAATTAACGCGATTGTATGAAATTTTGTTTCACCGAAGATTCGTAGATAAAAAGATATTTGTCAGATTTTAAGTGCCACGAAATTTCTCAAGGAAGTGCCTCGTCTCTTCGAGTGTGATTCATTCTTTCGTTTTTTTTTTCTTCCCGATCGTGTCTCGTACAAGATTCGGTATTAAACCAGGATCCTGCGGGCGTAGCGGAGTAGATTATCAGACGGGACAGGATAAACAAGGTCTCGCGACGGAAGGAAATTGCGAGTTACCATAAAACAAGAATATGATACGGCTTGTAACACCTTTGATCCGGGCCACTGAAACAGATTAAAGTTTTCGCTCGCGTGTCCTGCCGCTGCCGCGTCGTGAAACTTTTTCCCCGGGTCGCAGCAGCCCGTCTCTCGGAGTAGCGGGCGAAGGAAGCTTTTTCGACTCGACGGTGTTCCCTCGTAAGCTTTCTTAATTTAAACCATAAAGTTTACGGGCCACGGTCGAAGTTGAACGCAGCGGCGTCCTGCCGGCTAAAATTGAACGTTGCATCCGATGCAATTAACTCCCCTCCGGATGTCGGTGGTTACGAATAACCGCGGTTTTCAGAAAACGGAGCCCGCGGTACAAGGGTGGGCTTCAAGTTCCGGGGGCCAGAACTTCGGGCCAATTTCAAGGTTGTTCCCCGGGTAAATTGGATTTATTATCAAGCGAAAGTTCTCCTTGCTAATGACATTTTAAAACCGATAATAAGCGCATTCCTTCGCTCGGGGATTCTCTTTAACCGTTCAACCCGGTTGTTCGCCCTTATCGGGTCAGGATTAGAGGTAGCCTTGATCATTTTAAAGTATAATTACCGCTCGACTTTAAGTGAGTTTCGGTTACCCGTTTAAATATCGTTTACAAGTAGCCGCAATCTGTCTTTGATGTTCCACGAATTACACGCTGCATCGAGTGCGTCTAATTAGAGCTACAGTCACTTTTCCCGTGAATGAAAAAACACCGGGACGTACGTCGAGAAAAATTTAATTAGAGTCGTGTGGTGAGGGACTCATCTACATCGTGATATGCGGGATTTAAGAAGGCGAGGATGTAGAAGTAGACAAGATTAAATTATTGACTTAAATATATACTTTTACTCTAGAGAAAAAGTCGCAAATTATAACTATATTTTATCTTACAATGTGTAGTAGATGTCCATACGTGCTGCCGTCCAATAAGTTTATGACTATATTTGTATATGATTATAATGTATAATAATATGAAAATACATGTTAATACATGTAAATATATAACATACATACCATACATAACCATACCTAATAATATAATATAAAATAAAAAAAAGATGTATTATATTTGTATAAAAAAAATTAATACAATATAATAATATGATAATGCATGTAGTATATGATTGTATGAAGGTAATTAATGATAAACCGTGGAAGTTAGTCATTTACACGTAATTGGATAATTCAGTCGAAAAAAGAACTGGACCAGACTTGGCAGCCGGGTCGAATCAAGCGAATTCACTCGCCGCGGGAGAGTGTACTCCTCTAATAAAATTACCTCCGCTCGGTCGCAGTTGATCCGGGGTTAGGGTCTTGAAGACCGAGACCCCTCTTTCCACGTTCTTCACCTTTGAATAACTTAAGGGGCGACAGCCACCGGTTTCCCTTATCCCTTTCCTGTTTCCCCTGGCCGCGGTTCGCCTCCACTGTAAACATTTGCACAACTTTCGCCCCCCCGCGCCGCTCTCCATTTAGTTCGAGTTCACCCGTGAATCAGTTGGCGCGTATAATCGTTTACCCTGTACTTACGAAGAATCTCGCTACCGCTACACACCGTCGAAATCGTGCCGTTACACAGCGCGAAACGCAGCCGGGGCGCGAGCCCATTAATTTACCCGCGATTAATGATAATCGCCGGATCGAATGACAGCGGTCAGGCGATACGCGCGATCGCCATGATTTACATTTCCTTGATCTCTCGGTACATCGTACGTTTAAATGCCCCCCGTGCCGTAACGCACGGTTCGAGCACGTTCATTGGCCCGGTGAATTGAGAACAATTTACATCTTCATTTACCACGGTTAATTCCTTGAAATCCGAGCGTTATCACCCGTTCGATCGTTTTGATAACCGTTATCACTCGACGGACGCCGAACCGATCGATTGGCCCGCGGACCGACTCGAAAGTATCGCGGCTAATCCACTTCTCACCGTGGGGGAACAATGCCGCGTGTACCACGCGCACGCGAAACTGTCGCGTCTAGTGTCTCGCACAATGTATATGGTAATTCACTTATTGTTCACCGCGCCGAGCGAGACGCTAATGAATCATACAAGTGTAATTCAGCTGATCCAGTTCGGGCTAGTCGTCACGATTCAAACCGGTAGACTCTCCATCTCGCTTGTTTCTCGTTTAACCCCCGACGTCGTTTCCCCTCTCGAAATTCGTCATAATCTATGCGACGCAACTTTCATTAAATCCACGCATTATTTAAGATTAATTCCCGACGCGTAGATTGAAACGGTTTCGAGGGGATGTTCATGGAATTTATAATCGAGTATTTTATTCTTCAACGAATAGTGACATTAATTATACGGATTACGAGAGCTGCTGGTTATTATAAATCTCTATTCAGACATCCATCTATTTTTTCTTGCTGCAAACCGGTTTTTTTTAAAGCGAAACCAGAATGCATTCACTCGCTTCGTTTCCGCAAATCTGCTTCCATTCGACGTTTTTTATCTTCGCATTAGCATCGAGCCCCCTCTCTCTCTCTCTCTCTCTCTCTCTCTATGCCCGTTCGCATTTTATTCACGGTCGTGACTGCGCCGCCCGTTACAGAATTTCGTAACAAGCAAACTTTACGACGCACCCTGTCTTTCTTCGTACGCCGCGGCGGCGGGGGAGGTTTTATTCTCTCTGTTATTCTTAAATTAGGGCGTTTCGCGAACAAACGCGCGGAACTGGGACGGCCGGGCAAGAGGCCGGGCCACGAAAAAAAGTTTTATTCCCGTCGCTCGCCGAGAAGCGATTTTTTTATATTTAACGTAAACTTTTTACGTATCGCGGTCGGTTTTTAATTAAATTAAAAGTTAATTGGACTTCGCCGCGCTCTAACTATCTTAGTGGCACACCTTCCCGCGGTGTTTGGACAACGCGGGGGAAAAAAAAACAAAACGTGTGAAATACGTGCGCGTTGAACGGTCTCGAGACACTTTTATATACCCTCTCTTCGATCAGGTTGGCAATGAAAATTTTCACGGGGTACATTCGATACAGGCTTCGAGCTTGTAGGTTTAATAAATAAAAATTAGCCGATCTTCCTTTGAAAGAAAATGCTACCTGGATGTTTAGCGTTCATAAGGTTATATAATTTAAAATTTTTCCCTCAACGCGGTATTTCCCTTCGCCGGATGTTTGAAAGTTGCTCGCAAAGCTCTTTTCTTGTACTTTAAACTTCTTAACGAAACCGTACGGAAGATAGTTTTACTAGGTTGCGCAATTTAGGACGTTCAGTATACAAAAGAATTTCATGGGACTTGCGAACTTTTTTTCCCTTCGGAAACCGTGGAACTGTTTAGTACACCGCATCCATAGTTACACCGGTAAGAAGTGTAACTCGCCGCCCGGGAAACAGAATCAAGAACGGAGGATAAATAAAATATTTTCAAACATTTTTAATTCTTTATCTAATCATTTTTTAATTTACATGATTACGTGTCAATTGCATGTCTATATCCAGCGATGACAGGACGAGTCATCGGAAAATAGAGTTAACAATTTGTAGACGTGGTCCAGTTCTCGAAACAATTTTTCTTCCCCTTATCGCGTCGCCTTCTCGTTGATAACGACTGACGGACGTCCCGTTAAAAAGGGTTCGGGATAAAGTCGAAACGAGTGGCTCGGGCGTAATGGCCGTGTAAATCGAGTTTCGTATTCTCAAAAGCCCCAGCCGGGGTAGCCGAGCGGTGTGTGCGCGTGGCGGCCGGTTAAATTGCCGATATTTCTATCCGGCCATTGCCGGGGCCACAATCCGGCAGTGACTTCGAAATCGCGTATCGTACAATTGCTACCAAATTCCGTGTTTAAGAGAGAACCACCCCAGCCGCGGGTATATATGTATAGATTCGTAACGAGCGCATTCAAAGCGGCGCTGGATTACCGTTTTGCTCGGGAGGAGGCAATTGTACTAGCTCATTATGCTTAGATACAATCGGTCCGGCCGACACCCGGGGAAAGGTTCGGACGCGTGAAATTTTCGAATATTAACCCTTTGTGTCTCGTTTACTTCGGTTAATGCATCGTTACTCCCCGGTTCTTATCTCTTCTCCTACCCTCTTAGAATTTCTTGACTCTTCGACGCACAGGATTTCACATCAGAAATAGACCCATGTTGCACAGGAATTTTATCGGGTTTTAAATTAACACTAAACGTACCGGCAATTATATATAATCTTACCATATGGAAAAGGGGTCATTTCACCCAAAGATTCGGACGCGTGAAATTTTCAAATATTAACCCTTTGTGTCTCATTTACTTCGGTTAATGCATCGTTACTCCCCGGTTCTTATCTCTTCTCCTACCCTCTTAGAATTTCTTGACTCTTCGACGCACAGGATTTCACATCAGAAACAGACCGGACATTCAAACAGACAGGAATTTTATCGGGTTTTAAACTAACACTAAACGTACCGGCAATTATATATAATCTTACCATATGGAAAAGGGGTCATTTCACCCAGCTGGGTACGTTTAGTGTTGAACAAAATTGGTATATTTTTATTAAGACGTTGGCTGCCGCGCGAATTTTACGTGACTTGCTCAAAGCGCCAACATGAGTTTTTCATTATGCAATGCATATTATGTTGTATACACGTCATTCTAAATCTCCTTCGATTAACCCTTCGACTTACAATGGCGTCTGGGAGGTGTCATTCACTTTAAGTACAAATTCGTACAAAATCGTACAAATTCCCTTTGTTTTTGTAAATTAAAGAGTCAATGGTAAGGTTTATCCGAGTATGAGTTACTGAAATGAGGTTTTAACCCTTTAACTTACAAATAAAACGGAATTTGTACGAATTTGATTTAAAGTGAATGACACCTTCCAGACGTCATTGTAAGTCAAAGGGTTAATATTGATAATCTGTTTACATATAAAAAGACTCGTGATTTTGAAAAGACAATTGATTTTATTATAACATCGTTTACATGAATTCTGTAGCTGTTGGAGTTTATTGAATTAATTTATAGCATTCGGAGTATTAGATCTTTTATATATTTAAATTAGTAGAAAATAAGATTTCTAAAATTCAATTCCGCACTTAAAGGATTAATCCCACCGCGCTCCAAAGAGTTAAGCGGAAACGAAGATTTTCGCGAATCGTAGGAATCGAACTCGCGATTCTCTAATTCGTTATTTAATCATACGGCAAATAAATCGGGTGAGGTAAACGGATATGATCGGATTCGACGAGGGGTAAAATGGGGACAGGTTGAAGGAGCCGGGAGATGGAATTAACGAGATTCCGAAACTCGGAGCGATAGTCCACGTGGCCGTAGCTGAAATTATACAGCACCACTGGCGGCGGCCGAGTCCACTCTTTGTTTTACTTCATACATAAATTATGGATAATCTTCTTAGTTTCGTAGCTCCCGCGAAGAAGCGAACTTCCACTTCCGATGATCGCGGCGAAAGATTAAGTTTGAATTCCGCAGCCGAAACGGGCAGCGTCTCCTCCTTTTCCTCATCGTAACACCGGGATCTTTAACTTCTTTCGTTTTCATCCGTGCCGCGCTCATTTTCATACTATTTTCGAAACGGATTTCCACTTCTTCCGCCGATTTAATTCAACCCGCTTCATATTCAACCGGTTATCTGATTCCGCGAAGTTTCGTCGCCGAAGCTGTTCGGCTTCGAATTCGACAAGAACAATTTGTTATCGTCGTCTGTGGATGTAACCGAATCCGGGAGGATCGCCTAAACGTATTCCGTTTTCAAATCGCGTATGGATAGAATTTTTATCGACGCGAAGTTACATCGGACACGGCCTCGCGTCTCCTCGCGGCGTTGTCCGCAGGTGTTCGACCCGGCCGAATTCTATCAAACTTTCCGAATCGGATTCTTGTCCCTTGTGCATGCGAACCCGGCGTACAGATTCCTAATTACACCTTCGTTTGCACTGTGCCGCCGTTAACGTTATTTACGTTGCGTCTCGTAGCAAAGGTACACGAACCTGTTTCGGGAGGCAAAATTACACGACGAAGAAACCTACCTTCAAATTAGCATTCATAGTGCTTGAAAACATTCGCTACGTTTGAAGATCTTTTACTTAATTATCAACTTTTTCGAAGGGACATTTCGTTGAACTTGCAACTCCGAATAGCAGCTTTACGCATAGCATTTTCGATTTTTTATGATTCTAAAAATTTATCACATAATTTAAAATCGCGATTTTCATTATCATGAAATTCTGTCCTCTTGAACCAGAGATATCAAATACCAAGAATCGTAAAAATCAACCCTTCGTCGATCGTAGTAACAAAGGGGTTAAAAGACCGGAGATACTGTTTAACCCTTTAAATGTGGAATTTAATTTTAGAAATCTTATTTTCTGCTAATTTAAATATATAAAAATCTAATACTTTGAATGCTATAAATTGATTCAATAAACTCTAACAGCTGCAGAATTCATGTGAGCGATGTTATAATAAAATGTAAAATTATTGTAAAGCTGTATGGACCGTCAAGGCACCCAATGCTTACAAAAAATCAATTGTTTTATACGAATATCTGTATATTTAAATAGATTATCAATATTAATCGAAAGAGATTTATAATGACGTGTATACACGCCGAACGCAGTTAACTGGTTAATAAGTTAGGAATTTCATTGCCATTCCTTAAGTAACGTACCTCTATTTCAAGGGAATACGATCTAGACATTAGGCTCGGTCTAACAGGGTAGAGATATCGTGAAGGGGGTCGATAGCCGTTCGCAAATGCGAATCAATATGCGGAAATGATAGCTCTTATCTCGCACTCGTCACGAGCATTCCTAACATCCTTTCGCACTCTACATTTACCCGGTTAACTTTCACGCTGCCGTCGACCGTAACGTTTTACGACGCAATTAAAAAAATACTAATAAATTCCTTAAAAATATGTAAAAGGCGTCTTAAGACCGTAAACGAACTATTCTATTATCGAACGATATATCGGTTTTCCGACTGGCGCAGACAATGGTACAATCTGTTCGAAAACCAGCGGGACATATTGTATGGCGAATAATTACAAACGGAACGAGGCTCGCGAATTTAAAATAGAAATATTGCGAGAGCGGCAGACAGCGTCATCGGGGGATCGATTCATTTTTATTCCGGCACGGGGCCGGGCCGGGCCGGGGGGGGAGAGAGGTCGGCGGGGCGAACGCATTTATATACATACAATCGTATTTACATTACGTCAGCCAAATCGCGCGTACAGTAATTTCGCCGGCATTTCGCGAATTCATCGGATTCGAATAAAAATATTCGTTCGTTACACGGCCGCCCCGGCTATCTACCGGGTGCGACGATTTATTTCGTTCACGCGGAATCACGCGTGATAACAAAAAGTAGCGGGCGGCCGGGGGGGTCGCGGTAATGACGGCGAGCACATTTTTGCCCGACGCTCGGGCCACGAGCCATAATTGAAAATTTATTGAGAATGTAACAGTAAATCGAAAATTAAATGGTTCGCCTGGCCGAGAATTTACTGATACTTTTAATAATATTAATGCAACGGCGAAATATTAATAAAGGAATAACTGTCCGCCGGATTTTTATGTAAAACAAAATATCACCGGTATCGATTTAAAGGGTGTAATTCAGATAGCGATATTTTTATGCGCCCGGCTTATTCGTATCTTCCGTACATTCAATTTCCTCGATAAACGCATAAATCCCGCGGTCCGGTAATAACGTATATTTCCATTATCAACGCTGATATCGTATTATTTCTAATCAAACTTATGATATAACAATCGCTGAGCCGGTATATTTATTTCGCTCTGTTTTATACTTTTTCATTTCTCTCTGTGCTTGTTTTTTTACGGGAATATCGTTCGCGAGCGTAGCATTAAGCTTAACGTAATCGACGAAATATTGCGAATTTAAAAATTCCCTACAAATCTCGTGAACAAAATCGACAAGGGGCAGTTTGTAACATACAGAGAGAGAGAGAGAGGCTGTTTAAAAATCTCTGGGTCCAATATTTTCCACATATTTAACCGCTTTGATAAATTTACTGAATATTTTATATTCAGGAACTTAACATTTCTCGGAATAAACAACGACCGTGAAACATTGTAAAATAGTCGCTGTACGAAATTTCGTTTCCGGCATTTAGCAGGGCTTCCGCTCGGTCGAGCCCTTACCTGTTGAATAACAAATGACAGGCGAGCAACACGAAATGAATTGCGCATTGAATAATTTCCCAGGCTAAATGACCGCGAAAACTTATTATTTATGCTAATTAGCGAAGGGCTGCGGGGCGAGACTAATTAGACGCACCTCCAATTTCCCTTGACTGAACGCGTCCGCTAGTAATTACTCTGACATCAATCAAGCCAATATTAAGGGGTGGCTACACGTGCCGCGACACATTATATATCATTATTAGTTATACCGCACGATGGACGTGCCGTATTATATTGTTCATTATTACGCGATGTAACGTAACACGATTCCAAATGCCGGTATTATATTTTACGTCTATCAGAATCGCGCGATCGTGAAAGAGAATCGTAAAAAAAAAAAAATGATATGTAATCGTCCGACCGATGAAAGCCGCGACGCGATCAAAGCCAGAGATGTGAGAAATTTTTTTCCCGATACCAGATTTCGAAACGAATCACCTGCGTATCGTATCGGCGCCCAATTAACGCGCGATCGTCCGCGAGATTAACCGATTCCATTCGGAAGACGAATCCAGGACGTGTTGCGTGTTTAAGTCGGGCGGTGGCTAACGATCTCATTAGTTTAGCCTGTTTTTTCCTTTTGAAATCAGAAGCCGGCAGGGGTGAGAACGACGCGCGTCGAACCGGCTGCCCAGAATGGAATCGCAAGCGCGTTAATTAATTCCTCGCTCGGTCTTTGGACAATTTAAAGGACGTCTGCGAATCTCATTAAGTCTCCCGGCGGCAGACTTGTTACCCGCTGGAAATACGATGGTCTCATCGATCCTTGACGAAGTTGTCACCGAGTCGCGATGTTCGTTTCCCTCGTGTGTCTCGCGTCAACGCGCGCTGCTTAGACCGTGTATCGGTTTGTTCGTAACGACGAGATCCGAAGAATAACGAGCGGTAATTTTTCCTTGATGCTCTAACCGTCGATTTGTGCATCGCGTTCGGCGAGATTAAACGAGCGCGCCGAGACCGATAAAAATGGACCGGGCTAAATCGCGGAACGAACGACGTAAAATTCGTTCCGTCTGTAACGGTACGAACACCGGGAAGAACGGTTCTATTAAAGGCGAGGGCCGTGGCACGGCTGTATCACTTTCCGCGGGTCCATCGTCAATCAAATCACGTTCGGCGATAAACCGACGTCGTACACATCGGAACGTTACATTCTTTCCTGTTCCAGGCGATGAAGATGAGCAAAGTGGGCAACCAGACCAATTCGCAGGACCCACAGGCGGTGAATTCCCGGGTTTTCGTCGGGAATCTAAACACGTTTCAGTGCAGCAAGACCGATGTGGAGCGAATGTTTCAACGCTACGGCCGGCTGGCAGGTAAGCTTGGCTTCGTCTCTCTCCCTCTCTCTCGCTCGATGTATCCTCGTAGCCGGTGGAAATCGCATAAACGAAAACCCCGGATCCCTCGGCTTCGTACCTGACATTTTCGAGATTCCTCCGCTATCAGGCACACGTCAGATTTTTGACGAGGACGGATCACTCGCATTCCTCGGATATGTTTCAAGTAATTGCAACCACCGATCGATATCGCTGCTTTTTATGAGATAATTATAATTCCCCGAACCTCGTATCGTATTAACTTCAAAATTAATTGGACGTGCAATTGTATCTTTGCATTATAAAATATCTTTTTGATTCAGTATTCGTGCATATGAGAGCTCGTATTTTTTTTGAACCCTTTGACTTACAATGACGTCTCGTGTCATTCACTTTAACCCTTTAATTGCGGAATTTAGATTTCAAAATTTTATTTTCTACTATTATGAACATAGAAAAAGTGTAATATCTTAAACTCTATTAATTAATTCGATTAAACTCTAAAAGGTGTGAAAGGTATTATAGTGAACTTAATTGTTTTGTACGATTCTTCTTATATTTAAGCGGATTATCAATATTAATCGAACGAGATTTGAATTGACATGTATACACGTCAAACGCAGTTAACTGGTGAAGTCAAATTCCTAGGAATTCCGTTTTATTTGTAAGTTAAAGAGTTAATGGTAAGGTTTATCCGAGAAGGAGTTACTGAAATGAGGTTTTAACCCTTTAACTTACAAATAAAACAGAATGTGTACGAATTTGACTTGAAGTAAATTACATCTCCCAGATGTCATTGTAAGTCAAAGAGTTAAATCGAAAGACAACTATATAATTAAGTATGAGACCGTCTCGCGATCGTAGATAAACGAATTCCCCTAATAAGACTCGCTGATAGAAGGGTTATCTGATTTAATCGGTACTATCTGGAATTAAGAAAGCAGGCAGATAACGCGACGTGCTATTTGCGGGCGCATCGGTTTTCCATGGGTTTCGGGCAAAGCGGACCGGGATAGTTACAAACTGGCCGAAGTTGAGGAGATCCAAAGATCGGGTCGGATAACGGGAAAAACTCTCGCGCTGTTATCCGGTATAAAAACCCGTGGAAGCTCCGGGTTTGGCCAGGAGAAAAATAGCGAGTTGGAAATAGGATTTTCTCGGATACGCTTCTGCCCTCCCTCCCCCCTGACCCGTCCCCCTACCTCTTTCTCCCGGTCCTTCGTAACCCAATTTGTGCCGTGATAGCTCCTTGACCTTCGATATCCCGATTGGATATCCGTCTCGGGTTAGACGAACTTCTACCCGGGATGACTTCATTGCTTTCATTGTGCCCGGTAACCTCGTTTAGAGAACGTAGTTTATTGCGGCGAACCCGAAGGAGAAGGAAGCGACGATAAATTGATACCACGGTGATTGTGTTCCCTGTTAAATTCCTTTTTAACTCGAACTAATTCCTCGATCGAATCGACGGATACATCCGGGGTGTAAAATGTAAATTCGATCTTAGATCTTCTTCGCGTTTCTAACAAACGCTCGCTAATGGACCCCGTGAATCGTATACTACAAAAGCAGCGACGTTTCGAGCATTCGCATTGTCCCGTAAAGCGCGTACTTGCGTAATCAATTTACCGTAAAATTAAAGCGCATTCATCCCGACGAATTCATCCGAGGTAGCAACGCGATATCATCCCCTCCGTTTCGTTAATAAAAGTGTCACACTTTTGGCTCGGCTCGGCGACGCGTGCCAAGTTTCCCCGGCGGAAACTTCGCCCTCTAGTTTAGACGAATTTCGAGTTTCTTGGAGTCTGTTGTGTACACCTGTCACGGGCCGCGCGCGATGCGATCCTTGTTTGGTGCTCTCAAAATTAAAGCACAATTTATTACGTAGTTGCGTCGCGCGCTGCGACGGTGTAATGAAAACTTGCCGCGTTAAATTTAAATCAGCCGATCGAACGTTGGGATCCTCGTAAAATCGGGAGGCGAATTTCTCCGAGGTGAACTCGAAAATTCTTTGGTATTCGTGAAACGTTATAAACCGGTTAATAAAACCGTGGAGATTAGATTGGAGTCGAGTCGTCGCGCGAATTAGAGTCGTCGATCAATTTAACGTCTGTCTGACAAATGGTCGACCTTATCTACTTGATTAAACGCTCGTTCCTCTTCGGTCTTCAATAAACCATCTTTCTGTTTTCAAGATACCATTTCTCTCTCGTAATTGTGATCGATCGGAATTACGCGTTGACCCATTATATTTTTTATTGATTAATCACCGATGGAAAAGGATATATCCCTATTGATCGTCGAGTATCCCGTATGATGGCTAGAACTGCTACTTTTGAACCGCTTGTGATTCGATCACGTTCATTCGCAATCACGGTGATTTTTTAAAGTGATTTTCGTGATCGCTTTTTATTGGAGTATAGAAAGTAGCTGCTACTAGCACTTGCGCGCTTCATATGAACCAGAAAAACAGAAGCGCTTAAAGTAATATCACAGTAATATGATTTAATACGGTAATAGGTATGATAAGAAAAATAAGAGTAGCAGCGCTGACAATCATTGTAATTTCCAAGATTTAGGATTCTTTCTCACGGTAATAACAATTAATATTATCATTATTGCAATTTAACCCCTTGGGTACATTTGACGTCTGAGACACGTCATTCACTTTTTTCCCCTAGGAGCGGATGACGTGTTTAAGACGTCAAACCAAAAATTATATTCGTTCCGCAAATATTTTCTCACATAAATCCGTACCCAAAGGGTTAAATATTGGTAACGTAATAATGGAACGTATATGTATACATGTTTCAAGTGAGTGATACATATTTCAGTACTATATATATAACTCCTTAAATAAAGAAACAGATTTGAATATCACGATCATTGTAATCATTAGTACGGTTACTTACTATAAAAAATCGCAGTCGCGGTCGCGATTGAGTATAATCGCGATTCGTGATCGTGATTTTGTGATCACAAAAATCACAGTTAACGATTTTGAACGCCATCTCTATCTCGTATCGATTTTCACTACATTCTTCGCGGGGCACCGCGCGAGGTTTGCCGGTTGCCCGAATGTCAGAAGCACGAATTATCCGAAGTTCCTGATCCGAGTTCGAGCCACTCCATCGGAGCGGAACTTGGAAATAAAATTAACCGGCGAGCGTTCCCCGGTCTGTGTAGACAACGCTTCGGGTACAATTCCTGAACGTCCACTTGACCCGGCGCGATCTGCACGGTACAGCTGTCAACCTGAGCCAGGGTTTTGCGTCGTCCGTCTTCGAATACCACGGTTTTAATTCCTCGAACTGCTCTCAAGTTACTCCGCGAAGTTCCGCGCAGCCGCGAAGGCCCGACGCCGCGTTTATTGTCCGGGTCACTTTATTGAGAAACCTGCTGAAAGTAAAGCTGTTTATCGGCACCGCCCAGACGCCGCTGTTCGACGCCGCCAGGATTCAAAGGGTTCCCGGGAGCGAGGTAGTGTCCGGTTGTCTGCCGGGTACGATTGGCCCGGCGACTGAGCCCAGTCTTCCCTGATAATGACACTTTGTCGCCGTTAAATTGTCCCGAATTAGCAGTTCGAGCTTCTTGATAATGCTTTCAACTCCTCGCTTCGAGTATTACTTATATCTTGACTCCGGCGAGTTTCGAAAGTTGTCGACGAATTCTTGCCCCCACCGTAGTTGAAACGTGGTCCGAAAACGGTTGGATGGCCTCGCATCGCGCAAGGTTACACGGTTTATGGACGGAGATCTCGCGGGGCTCGTGCTGGAAATTAACTTAGCACAGCTTAGTTAAATATTGAAATTTTAATCGTCGTCGACGGGGCAGTAAAGGAATATACTAATTGTAACAGAGACTCGCAGTATCTGTGCTAATACCGCGGGACGCCTGGGCCGAAGAAAAATCCGTCCCCTTCGAAACAGTTATTTTCGGATTTAAAAACGGGTAATCAGGGCACGGTCGATAGCGAATTCCGAGTAATTACCTATCAGATATCCTTGCCAATTTCATTCAGATTTAACCCCGAAAATCCGGGAGCTGCTTTATCGCCAATTAAATAGACGGCCGTGTGCATAATTGACGCGAACGCGTGCTCATTTTTCCATCGAATCGAAAATGGCTTTTCATTATTCAAACACGGGGAAAATCCAATCGGCGGCCGTCGAGCTATTCCAGATCGTCGTTTCGAAAGGCCAGGAACACGCGTTTCCTTCTCATTTTTGTCCCCCGTTTCTTTTTTTTTTATTTTCGTTCATTTTGTTTTTCTCGTCGTATCCCTTCTATGCCGGTTTATTTTTCCTTTTAATTCGATTACTCGGTTCCCGTCTGCCTCTCCTCGTTAGCCCCCGGTCCGGCAAAAAACAGAATATGTAGATTCCCGCGGAAAAGGGCAACGTAAATGGCCGCAACAAGAAATATCGAGTTACTCGAAACCCAGGCCCGGGGTTTTCTTTTTTTTCTTCTCCCGTTGATACCCGTACGATATCGCCGTGAAACACCGCAAATTATTGCGCCTGTCCCAAGGGAAAATCCAATATTCTTCGATGATTTAAACAGATAAGACTCCTGCCCCAAGTAGGACGTTCTTTCTCATGAAGAAAAAAAAAGAAATACGTGATTCTTTGTCGCAACGAGGGTTTAAAAAATTCTGTTTTCACCGTTGTATGCATGGTACAGGTTAATACGACTTTCGAGCGGGTCGTCGACGATGCGGTCGTCATTGACGTCGCCGAGCCACTCGATTCGTGCAATCTGTTCCGCGCAGCTGTCACCGCTGGTCCGGCATTCCACAATGGTACGAGTTGAGCCCGGGTGCTCCATATCTTCTGACGAGCCGAACCTTTCGCAATTTCACGTCCCCGTTGACTCTCGAGCCGCTCGTCCTTCCGCAATAAGGACGCGCAAGGCCTTTTCTCTTCCCGTGGCCGCCCCGTCGTCTATTCCTGGTCGCGGCCGCAAAACATCCGCCGGAGAGATTGCGAATTGTCGCTGCGGCGGCCCGGGAGTTAAAACTTTTATAGAACTTCCCGGCGGACAAGCCGCCCTTTTTTTGGTGGCTTGATTCGATGCTTCACTTAATTTGTACTCCCAATGATTCTTCGTTTTTTTATCGCCTCGTGAAACAAGTCGGGAGGAACGAACTTATACATATACAATTACTTACATACAATCTCTTTTAGTGTTAACACATTAATTTGCATGTAAGAAATTCACGAAACGTTTGTGGAAAAATTCTTCGATTGCAAAGGGTTAAGATTAACATCGATTTCGGAATAAAGTTGAATTCGCTTTTTTTTTTCCTCACATCGATTTTGCGGTCGGTCTGCGTGGCAAGTCGGCAGATACGTTCGTTCATTTTAACGCAGGAACCCCGGCCGTAATCTGTGTACCCGTAATAACTTTTGCGTGGTTAGCAGCTGACCATGCATGGAATTCATTATGCTGAAACAAATATGTAAATCTCCATATATTCCTGGCCACGGTTATACACACCCACATAGCCGCCGGTGCGCGCATCCCCAACGGATCTCTGCCGTCCAGGGACCAACGCGGCTGTACGTGTGTGTCCACGCACACGGTCGAAGGAACAGTGACGGTTGGGGGAGGGAAAAAAAAAAAACTTATCTTAGCCACGCCAGTTGCGCCGGACATGTTAATAATGTCGAGCACCTCTATGACTTTACTTCCCGGGATTATTTTACAACGTTCCAACAGTTTTCTTTTATTCCGAGTGATTCTGATTTCCCTCAGCGTACCATTTTTCGAGATGAAACTGTGTTGCCCTACGAGTCTGTGACGATGTATAGAGAATAAATATTTGAATAAACGGTTCGGAATAGGCGTATGAATGATAAATACGATTGCACGTTCTTGTAATTTATTTCGAGCGTTGTTCGATATAAATTTATAATTAGCTCTTTATCGAACGGTAAACGTCACAGCCAGGCATATGACGGGGCTTCGAATAGCTGATCATGAATACTTAGATGCACCTGACATTTCCCTACAAGTAATGAGTATAATCGCGTCGAGTCGGTATAATGAAATCAATCAATCCTTTTAACGGATCGAACTTCGTTATTTTTAACAAGGACGATCCTCCGGGGAGATGTTCATATTTAGAGGCGGAGCGGGCGAATGAAAACAAGAACGGGGGGAAACAGGAACGTCTCTCGTTCGATAATCGCGATTCAGCTTCTTCGTTCATTTGGTATCCGGAACGATGACGAGGTTCGCGGGAGGGGAGGGGGAGGCCAGGCCAGGCCAGACCCCAACGGCGTCTCATCAAAATTCATGGAAACAATTTTAATTAAAGATTTCCCCTACTCGCGGGCCCGAGAACCCCATCCCCGGACGCCACTTCTATTATCTTGGCATTTCTGTTTCATTCCGTTCGCGTGGCTCGGAAGAAAGAGGCCAGCCTGCTGCGGTACAGCATATTGGAACGTCATGATCGTTTGTTGTTTCAGGAATATCCATGCACAAAGGCTATGCATTCGTGCAATTCACAAATCCCTTTGATGCCCGGAGCGCCTGCCTCGGCGAAGATGGCCGCACCGTTCTTAGCCAGATACTCGGTAAGTAAATTTCTCTCTCCATCTATGCAACCGGCCGCATTAATAACCGACGCGTTGTACACGCGCGTGTGTACACTTCGAACGTTACTACGGGCTGCTGTTGCTGTCCACCGTTTGTCGGTTTAACCAGCGAGCGGGATTACTTCGATTAATTATTATCGCCCGACGAGGAGCGCCGCGTTAATCCGACGAGGTTCAAGAGGTCCGCGTTTCAATTCTTGATGAGAAACGAATTTATCAATATTCCGCGATAACGTGTCGCATTGAAACCGGGGATACCATTAAAAAATGTTAATCCCCACCGGCGTATTTCATTGTAAGGAAAAAATTAACGAGGCATCGTTATCGGATGACCGCGATTTAAAACCGGGCTCATAAACGTACCGCAGCGGAATCCACTCGCGAATCGGCTTATTACCATCGCGAATACCTCAATTAACCACTTGCTCGGGTAATATCATCAATTTCTCCCCTATTACCACGATTTTATGCTGAACCCGGGGAAAACCCGATCAAAGGGGGATCGAAGTTTAATTTTTTACCTACACCAGAAAAAGTTTTTATAACGAAAGAACGACGAGTGAGATCGGTTCATACGATTAACACTAGAAAGACCGAAACTTAGTATGTACCTACGTTTTAATATGTAATAATATTAATATTAATAACGATTTCGTTGCTCGAGGACCAGTTTCTCCGTTTTATCGAGATATTTCGCCGGCAGAGCCAGTCGGCTGTCAATAGTTAGACCGGAGTTCCATTCGGACATTTAACGAATTTTAGAGCATGCATAATTTACTGAGTGAAACACGGAAGATAATATCTGACGATCGACAGATAAAAGGTGCAAGTACCGATTCGATGAAAACGTGACGTGTTTTAACACTAGGAAGACTGAAACTTAGTATATGTATACCTATATTGCCCAAAAGCAGTCAAAATGACTTGCTTGGGCAATCTAGTGTTAACAATGAGGACACAGTGGGTTCTTTCTCGCGTCAAAATGACTTGCTTAGGCAATCTAGTGTTAAATAATTGATAAAGACAAAAATGCGGTTAACGTCGCGTCCGAGGAATATTCGATGATTTGAGTGGACCAAGCGCGAGGTTAACTCGGAACGAACGGATTCTTAAAAGCGAAGCATCATCGACTTGCAGCCATTAGTTTGAAAGTTGGCTGACTCGAGACAGGGGTGCGTTCGCTCAAGAGCATTTAGTAAACTCGAGAAACTCCCGGAGGAATCGGCTTTTCTTCTCCCGGGCTCCGCGAATTTGCATGATTCCCGACAGATTCCCGAGTATCTTGTATCGAAACCCTCATAGACTATTCTATTATTTTTCCACTTATTTATCTACGTGTCGCTCGGCCCGGGAATTTTACGGCTCGAGTTCGGTTTAAATTGGCCACGCATACAGAACGTGATATACGTTTCTCCTAGCGAACTTCTCGCTTGATCCGGCGGCGCGGCGGTCAATAAGACAAACACGTACGTGGGAAGAGAAATAAGGATATAGCCCGGCGTTCGTACGCCGTCGAGATAAGTTAGCTACTATTTCACCTGAATCGGTTGGATTAAATCAATCTGTGATAACAGTTCTTTCGATGGAAACGAGACTCGTCGTCCCGTCTCCTCTTCTACCCCTGTCTCGATTCACGTTCAGAACCGAGAACTTCACCGACGGCGATTCGATTCGATTGCACCGCGGTACGAACCCTCGCGCTATTTAAACCCGTCAAAGGTTCAACTTTCACCGGGTCTCTGGTAGTAGTAGTAGTCGATAAACCAGGCCCTGTATCGCGTCCTTTCAATCCGTTGAAAGAAACTCGCGCATTAATCACGGACAGAAACTTCATAAGTTCGCCCGCGGGCATTCAGATCGACCGTTGATAATCGCAGGGACGTGGTACAACCCTCTTTTCTCGCGGTTTTCCCGCCGGCTACCAAAAAGTATTGCATACGGGTCAACGACAGTCCGCGATAGCGGCGTTAAGAACCTGCCTATGGTATATACACATATATATGTTATATATACATATATATCTGTCTCTTTTCGTTGGTTCGACTGGCGTCTCGCTCGCACGCGCGCCATTCTCGATTCGCCCAGAAATCTTTCTTTGGCTAATGCAAGAACTGTGTTCGACTGTAGCTCGCAGCCGCCTACCCTTCCGGCGACCATATACTCGTTCAGACGCCGGTGCTCGCACACACACACAAACACACACAGGGGGTTGTAGGTGCATTTACAAGTGCAACTCACCACAGCGGAGACCCGCGCCTCTTTCTACCCCTATATAATTCTCACCGCCGGCGCACGTTTCCGCGTACATAGAAGTTTACCGGGCGAGGAACATCCGAATAAAACCCGCGCCTCTTCCCCGGCCGTGCGACGCCGTCCGACCCATGAAGAAACGATCGCTTCCCGAGAACGGGACCGTACAATGTAGCCGCGGTCTCTCGCGTTTTGTATCGCGATCTCGAAATGGAATTCAGTTATCAATTACGGTTACACGAATACTTATGGTAATTTGAAATTTGAGTACATTAATTGAAGATTGGGAGATTTTAGGATATTGAAAAATTATTATTGTTACGTATTGAGTTCGTGTGATGAGTAATTGTTAATATATGAATTGGGATTATTTTATTATTCCAGTTTATCTTCAAATGTTTATCAAGTCTCTTGAACTTTTATCAGAGATCTTGCAACTCGCAGAATCTTAAATGTGAATTAAAAATGAGGATACAGTGGGTTCTTCCTCACATTTTGTATCGCGATCTCGAAATGGAATTCAGTTATCAATTACGGTTGCACGAATACTTACGGTAATTTGAAATTTGAGTACATTAATTGGAGATTGGGAGATTTTAGGATATTGAAAAATTATTATTGTTACGTATTGAGTTCGTGTGATGAGTAATTGTTAATATATGAATTGGGATTATTTTATTATTCCAGTTTATCTTCAAATGTTTATCAAGTCTCTTGAACTTTTATCAGAGATCTTGCAACTCGCAGAATCTTAAATGTGAATTAAAAATGAGGATACAGTGGGTTCTTCCTCACATTTTGTATCGCGATCTCGAAATGGAATTCAGTTATCAATTACGGTTGCACGAATACTTACGGTAATTTGAAATTTGAGTACATTAATTGGAGACTGGGAGATTTTAGGATATTGGAAAATTATTATTGTTACGTATTGGGTTCATGTGATGAATAATTAATTATTAATATATATGAATTAGGATTATTTTATTATTCGATTTTATCTTCAAATATTTATCAAATCTCTTGAACTTTCATCAGAGATATTACGACTCGCAGAATCTCAAATGCGAATTAACAATGAGGATACAGCGGTTTCTTAAACGATTCTGCTTTGTTGAATAAATATCAAATGATTTTATGCATCAGACGAACGAAACGGTCTCGGAGGATAGAACGTTGCATATTTCGTGGTGTATCAGACGTTGGGGCGCGCGGGATTGTAAGGGGAAGGTGTAATTGCGTGGGGCGGCGGGTGAATCTAGCCAACAGTCCGAGGCACTTTGAGCAGGCTGAGAAATTAGCTATCAAAAGGAAGACGGTGCAATATCGGTTGCCGTGATGAAGAGGGTTCAGATACCGCGCTTTTGACCGTAATCTCATTAAAAATGAATATTGCAGCCGGGATAGTCTGATGGTTTCGGCTCCGACCACTTTTACAAATAACTCGGAGCGATCGGCATCTCGCTGGAACTTTACAAAAAGACAATGTTCTCTGGACGGAACGGACTCTCTGGCTGTTTACGAGCAACACTCGGGGCCAGCGCGTTCGTCTGATCATATTTCAGACGGTCGCGCGTTAACGTGTAAAAACACGGGAAATGAAATCGAGCGTACGCTTATTTCCGCGAAATTTTTTATGCCCTTCGCGAAACGCGTGACTGAATATTTCAGGTCAGCATCTATCGGTGTGTGTATCATGTACGAAGGAAGTTTTACCGATGCTTCCTGTCATTTTATGCGACACTCTCCGCGCCTCAAGCCAGCCTATGTATACACCCGGTTTTACTGCCCTTAAAAGATGGCAAAAGGTCAGCGGTGCCGTTTCGCGTTGCCGATGAACTCGAACAAATTGTTTCAATCGATCTCTCAAAGAATTGTTATCATATTTCGGACTCTCCTTAACGAATTCGGCGATCGAACTTCTTAATCGATCCCGCGAAAAATAAAAAATAAAAGTTTCGAACTCGCGCCACGTGCGCGGCGCACATTAATTATCCCGCAAATTGAATTCCATTTACCCTGCCGCTCGTTCATTCTCGACGAAAGGAGAAAAAATGTGCTCCGCCGTTAATTTCAATTATGCGTCCGTTGGGGTTGGTTTCAATTGGAGAGCCCGGACTAATCGAAAATCGCGCGCTATCGTCGAATACGAAAGTATCGACAATTATTATCAGCTGGCCGCGATGTATATACATATGTATACTCTCGTTGGTGGAGTATATGGGTCAGTTGCAATACGGAGAACCTGCGAACAAACGAATTGGCACAGGGCGCGGAGCAGAGACCCTCGTGATTTATTATGATAATCTCATTATGAATTAATCTGCTGATTTACGGCCGACACGGTTCTTTATCCGGCCGGTAATCTGCTCGACGCCGGGCCGTCACGAACTTAAATCGAATGATTGGTGTTTTTTTCACGGGAAGAATCTGCCCGGACTTTCCCTATCTATGCCGGTTCGATCTCAGGGCTACCTGATAAATAATAGAGAGGAACGTCGGCCCGATGAAAACGTATTCAAAAAGAGAATGAGATAGTTGATGCATTTGTTTGGTTGTACACGCGACGCGTAAAGTATTCATGCATTCGGCGAACGTTTGACTCCGCGGAAGTACCACGCACACCGGTATTAATTAATAATTGAACAGCGTGCTCCTGTTGTATGAATAATTCATAATTAAAAGTCATAATTTTCACATGTCGCGGTTCGCCTTTCGACGACGCGCGGGACGCCGGGTGCGCAACGTGTGTGTAAGCGAGGAGCCGTCATACCCGATGCAAATTGTTCAATATAAAATTCTTTCCATTTCGATATAGCGAGATATTTCAAATTAAAGAACCGATCGCCGGTGCGGGCGCGTCCATTTCGGAATTTACACCGCTCCCTTTACCTCTATTTCATCCCCGGCGAATAAAACTGGAAACGTCAATTTGCTATAAAAAAAAAGAATATGTATATATTCTATATATGTATATATTATGTATTCGATAACCGTCGTGAGAACACGCGCGGCGTTGTTTCGAACGTGCGCAGCTGAATTCGTGGTAAGCAACTTTGTCGAAACAAAACGTGCCGTCTCCGACCGCGGGCGTGGATATAGAAACACGTGCTTGTTAACTGTTACGTGAATGATAGCCCGGTGTGTTTCCCCCATTAAAAGTGCGCGAACGTTTCATCCCGGCGATTCGTTGTAATCTCCGTCGCATGTGGAAATTGTTCGCCGGGGAGAATACATTCGCGTCCCCTCCCCCTCAACGGTTCATATTCAACTTCGAGCGCCGGAGTGATGTAACGCGATTTTGTATAGAATCATATTTTAATTGGATTAATTAAATTCGCCCCGGTAACGAGATCAAGAGTGGACGTACGCGTGAAAGAGCGATCTCGTACCTAAATATCGTGCCGCGTAAATCGAGGGAACGGTAATCGCGGATAAAAATATGAACCGAACGACAAGAGATTCCTCTTATCTCGGAATTCTCCCGTCAGATTACGCAGTCTCGGGAAGGATCAACCGGACGAGTGCGACTCCTCCCTGAAAGCGTGCGAATCACTTTCTTCCTTTTTTTCTCTCTCTCTCTCTCTCTATCTCCTCGACGACGGACGGGACAATGCCTGGGGGCGAGCGTCGGGGGCCACCGGCACGGTTATTTTATTTTACGACCGGTATTTTTATGCGCACGTGCGCGGCCAGGAGTTGCATTTAATCCATCCGGAGTAGCGTTCACGGGGCGGGTAACTGGATCAAACTGCCGCGCGCCACGAGGGGGACGGTTAAATGGAGAGAAGATGGGCCAAGCACAGCGGAATCGCGCGGTGTTCCCGTTTTACGATATCGGTCCCATCCCACGCAAACTTCATCCCCCGTGGACCCGGGCCCCCGCCGTACGCGCCTTTTTACTCACCGCCAAGGCGGTGAGTAAAGTGTATGACATAAAACAACGCGGGAAGAGTTATACGACGACGCTCTTCCTCCCCTATAGGCGGGACGATTTTTTTGTATTCATGGAGCCCGCGTGGTTCAGCGAAATCCGGGAAGATCGAACGCCGCTCTTCACCGGTGTCAATCGAAATTGAATGTGTTGTAGAATAGATAATGTACGTTTAAATCCATTCGATGGCTGCTCTATTATCACAATATAAAATTAATCGTTTGTAAATGAATTATTCTAATTTCAATTCATTCGAAATATTTCATATCCAAATCATGTCTTTTACTAGGTCTGAACATGCGAAAGGCCAACGCTTCTTCGTTTCTTACTTCGTCATATTATTAACGAG
>SHCU01000126.1:103733-122360 GCA_004307685.1 Ceratina australensis
CTTCCGTTCGTAACCCACGCGACACGGTTTGTTTTATGGCGCGACGTCAAACATCGCCGGGGAACGTCGCGACGTCGTAACAATATTAAACGCGATCGAAATCGATTTAGAAAATTTCGACTCGAGTAATTGGATTTTAATAAATATATTATCGCTCCGAATTTATATGATTGATCAGTCTGTTAATAGAGAGGACCGCATTGACGGATACAGCTGACAAGTCGCATCGAGAATAATTGAGTAACATTCGGGTCAACGCGTCAGGGAAACGGTTAGAACTTCGGTTATTTAAGCTCATTGAAAAGTTCGTCGTTTAATTTTAATCGCGAATCACGGTTTGAATATTTTAAAGATAACTCTTTACGTACAAGCTCCGAATTGTCAGTCGGATAAATTTATCCTTTTAACGGATTCGAGTATATTTGTATCAGTCGTAAAATCAACGATTAACAGTTCACGTCGGTTCGTCGTGTAAAATGAATTATTTTTCGACTTCAAAATCGTTCACGATATCTGGGCGAGACGTAGCACGGGTTTGGATCAATCGTTGCCCGAAATAGCCAACAATCCCGAGCATCGGGGTTCGAGAGGCCAGGGCAATCTCTTATCAAGTGGACAAGAGGGGTGGAAGGGGGACGGCGTTGGGGTTGGGGGTAGCAGGGAAAGCCTCGAGCGAGCGTATAATCGTGGTTTCAGCGCGCGACTGCCGCCTTTTGTAACTGCCAACAGGCCAATCTAAGTGACGAACGGCTTGCGCCGGGCTTCTCGCGACCTCATACCGTACACCCGCCATAATCATTTCATACACAATAGTCTCGCGCGTACGAGCGCCCGTAGAGGAGAGAGAAACCCGTTGCGCGCCTCCGTGGCGAGAGTAATGGCCGTAATTTGTAGCCGGTTCTCCTCCCGCATTCCGGGACAGCCGCCTAGGTGGGTGCGCGCGCGTGACCCGTGAATTTACGCACGTGCGTGCGCCAACCCCCCGGATTTCGATTCTTCGACCGGTTAACCTTCGATGCATCGCGAAACCATCGTCGATGGAATTAACGCCGAGGCCCGAATAGATCCTATAGTATCCTGTTGGTATTCGATACGCGCGACATTCCGCTCCGACTCGAAATATCAGGTTATCCCATAAGTTTCTTCCCAATTTTTGAAACGAAATTAACACTTTATTGATCGCTAGCCTATTAATCAGCTTTTGGCTATCTAATTATTAAATTATTAAAAAATTGTATTACTATTACCTTGCATATATTTCATGTTAGTATGTTAGTCCATAAAGCCTTTTATGATATAAAATAAATGAACAATAAAGTATAAATGTTAATAAAATTACGTTCCTTTAAACAAAAGGAATAAGCACAGAGGATTAAGAATTAAGCCGGTACTTAGTGAATGGCAGCTTTAAAAACGACCGGTCGATGAAGTGTTAATATACGATCCGAAAGAAACTTATGGAATAATCCAATACGTGTGATCGCAATTTCTTTTGTTGCTTTACTTACAACTCTCCCCTTACGAAGAGTATTCCTGCTTCCTTTAACGCAGGGAAGCTGCGGGGGAAAGTTAAAGTATTGATCTAATTAGACTCCGTTGGACTGAATATACCTCGGTTTTTAGAATAAGTTTTCCTTTTGTTTATTTCTCCCATTTGAGTTGGCTACGGTTTGGCCTATGGTTACGGTATTGTTTCTTCTTGCTCACTTCGTTACAGTTTAAGTACATGTACGGTCGCATGTAAGAGCTGTTAAAGTTTCTAATAAATAATTCGCATTTGCTGCCGAATAGTGCAAAATTTATTTATCCAATAGACTCACTGTCTATTCTAAACGCGAAGAGACAGGGCCTTCGGCGAGTCAGAGTTCCAAGTTCCAAATTACTACTAATCCGAAGGACTATGATTGTGCGCCCTTTTATATAAAAAATGAGCTCATTCCTCAGAGCGGGGAATGACCATATAAGGGAATTACTAGCAGTCTTAACTCATCACCAAGTGCGGTACATCTCCGTGCAGGATGTTTACGTCGCCGGCTTCGAACGTTCCGGAATGCATAAGGGTCGCGCATGTAACACGAAAGGAAATAGAATTTCTTTTTAATCCATTACGTAACTTGTAGTCGAGCGCGATGCGGTTTAAATGCTTTCCATCGGTCCATTCGATCAGATTTGGACCCGAGAGAAAAAACAACGGGGGGAAGGTTTCGCTGGCATAACAGTCGGATATTCAAACGGGTTTCTCGCGGGATGGGTTGGGTGGCTTTCATCAGTTTTAAATACGGCATTTAAAAGCGCAGCAATCCTTTAATTCTTTCGACCTCCCTTTCCCGGGGCGATCCGGTTTAAAGCTCGTTCGGACGCGCCCTCCCATTGAATACTACCGGGCGCAACGTCAAAGACCTCTCCCGATCACGTGTTTTGTCCGTAAAAAATTTTCAGCCGCTTATAACACTTGCCTCGTTAATTATACCGGGAAATAAAATACGTTCCTCCGGTCCGGCGGCGGCAGTCAATGAGCCAACGGCGGCACCCTCGCGCCACGGTCAAATTTACTCCCTTTCAACATTTTCTACGCCACGGGTGAATTAGCGAAGGTAAACTTTGCCCGGGTAGCGGGCGAAGTAGTCGTGCTTTTCCACGTTAGAGCGGTTGGTTAAGAGGCTAAGAACCGCCCTTTAGCCGCGGCATTCAGACAACTGCGATCTCTCTTCTCTATCCGGCTCCCACGGTCCCGCAGCAGACTCTACCAACCCCACCTTTCTTCTCAGACTTCACCCTTTCTTCGGCCCTCGCCGCGTTCTCTCTCTCCCCTCGTTTAATCCTCCCCTTGTCCCTGCCAGTTTTTCCCGGTACTCGGAAGCGAGGCGAGTCAATTAGAAATGCTTCCGATTAAAAATACATTTTCTACGAGATTCACGCTTTGATCGACGAAGTGTCCGCGCGTATGATTTTTAGTCGTGACCCATCGTGACATTATGTATATTTTATCAAGTCCACCAGAATATCTACATAAATTGGTAAGTAAGTGTTTGCTGCGAAATTTCGGGCACAGCCGATCGTACAAGCTTGTACGCGGCGCGTTTAATCCTGCCCTTATCCCTGCCAGTTTTTCCCGGTACTCGGAAGCGAGGCGAGTCAATTAGAAATACTTCCGATTAAAAATACATTTTCTACGAGATTCACGCTTTGATCGACGAAGTGTCCGCGCGTATGATTCCTTAGTCGACCCGTCGTGACTTTATGTATATTTTATCAATTCGGCCGGAATATGTTACATCAATCTACATAAATTGTCGGTAAGTGTTTGCTGCGAAGGGGTTCGGGCACAGCCGGTCGTACAGGCTTCTTGTACGCGGCGCGTTGTAAAATCACGGAAAATGGCTTGTGCATATTCAAAAGCGTCTCGCGTAAGCTGTTACGGGCGAAATGGAGTAGCGATGTAACCCCCGAGCCTCGCGGAGGAACGATGTCTGTCTCCAGGTAGACGGTATGATTATTCGTAAGTCACGCCGGGATTAATTAACGGGGAAGAGGGTTCGCGTGTAACTCGCGCCCGAAAGATTTTTCTCACCGTGAAATCACGGGACGCGGCGAGATCTCACGGTTCGAGACACTCGCGTTATCTTTAACAAATAAGCTCGCTCCGACCGTTCGTTAGCGCGAATATTTTTAGTTTAAACGTCTGATTAAATTCTCCGCGACAGGTAGGGACATTATTCTTTATTTCCGGTAATATGAAATAATTGAAGAAAGGATTTTAAAGAAAGAGGCATTCTGCCGTTGAAGGGGTTAACGGTAATCAGGCAACGCTTTCAACCCTTCCGTCGACGAGCTCCTTTTATCGACATGTTTCCGAGAACTTCTTTGTTTAATAAGTCTCCGACATTTAATAAAACGAGGAAACAGACCGACGGGGGGTTAGGAAATACTTATTTAACGGCCTCGCCTTTATGCAGGGCGGAAGGAAGGAGGTTTCCCTAAGGCTTAAGGGTGCCAGGGCTCGTGCTCGTCCGCGCAGACGGATTGACCGACGAATCCGAGCGGGCACGATGCATATAAAAGCGACTACTCTGTACCGGTTGAAACAGCTGGGAATGTAGCAACCGTTCAATACGGTTCGTTTGAATGCGCCGCTTTCAGCCGTTGCCACTTTGTTGCCGATTTCCTCTTCCCTCGTCCTACTACCGTCTCCGTTTCTTCCTCGAATTGATAACGAGGCGACGGGCGTGAAAGCGAGAGATGGGAGTGAAGAGCTGGAAATTTGGAAAGAATCAAGCTCGCGCCGGCTAGCTAGCAGAGCCAGCCTCTTCCCACGCGGCAGGAAAGAACCGTTCCGCGTTTGTTGAAAGGTGTGTGTCTGCCTCGAATTCCGATGCGATCTTTGATGTTCCGCGCGCGGTAGATTTGATGCCTCGATATTCCCCGGGAAGAGTAGATAAATGCTGCGAGCTATGCTCCGGAGCATTCTCTTGTGAAGAAGCACTCGCGTTTACGAGATTGACGTTCTCAATTTTATTATCTCCCCGATGGGCTACCATGAAAGTCGGAAGCGAATTCAACGTTCGACGTAGGCACGGTAAGAACACGCGCGCTGTCTCAGGCACGACGGAATCCCTATTTATAAAACGTCGCTTCAGATTTCAGATTGAATAAGTTATGAACGTCGGTATATATTATGTATTTAAGATCGTGCAGATTCCCGGATCAAATTCAATTCGCGGGATTAAATGTCATTTGAATTTCTCTTTGACCGAACTTCCCTCACACGATGCGTTGAACAGTGCACCTTAACTAATTCCGGTTCTTTCAGAAGGTGAAATCCTCCTCCCGGTAGCTCGTATCTTAAAACCCGAGACAAATGTTAATTAAACAAGTTCCCTAATTAAGCCCGACTCGTCGAGTCGTTTCGGCGCGCGTTATTTGGTCTCGGCGAGCATCGCGGCAGATCAATGCCCGGGATAGGCTCCTTTGTGCGCGAGAGGGAGGGAGCGAGTCGTAGAGGACGGTAACGGACGTTTTTGACGTTTCCCCAACGGGTTGCGGGTAACGCCGTTGCGGTCTTGGTCCCGCGGTCTGGCGAATGACTCCGGCTATCATCGCCCTGGTAAACTGACGAGCGACATGAATTTCCAAGTTACTAAATGCGAGGAGAGATCCAGCGACAGCCGGCCGGCCGGCCGTTTAACCAGGCTGGTAATTAAAATCAAACACGCGAATCTCGAATTGCCTCGAGAGTCGAAATGCGAATCAACCTGCTGCTGCCTGCAGGTTCGTCGGGACGAATAAAACCCTTAAGCGAGGGCGCGTAGCTTTCATTAATCATATCATCAATTTCCCTCGGAAATTCATAGCTACGATTCCTGGTTGTTATCCGGTATCAAAAGAAACCATTCGTTATTTACCTCGGAATGCGCTGCATGTATGCGTCTCATGTAAATCACTCGGAATAACAATTTGTAGAGCGAGGGGTAAAAGTGGATACGAGATACGGATGGAACGCAAGAAGTTTCGTGACTTCTTCGTTTCCGCGGGAGAGAGAACGCGTTTTCACCGGCTGGATCGGTACACGTGTTCGCCCGTAGTAAACCCGCGTTTTAACGTCCGGTTATCACGAAACCGGGGGGGTTCCGGTGTAAAACAACACGCGAGGCCCTCGCGGAAAGACGAAACAAAAGTTGTAACTACGGTTATAAATAGTGAGACGCAATTAAATGGGGATGGAGGAAAGAAGAGCGAGGGTAACGCTATCGTGTCGCGGGTACATGTCTATACATATACTTATACGTATATATATATATATATATATATCGTCGTGCGTGTTTGATGAGCTGATCAACGGAGGAAGCTCGGACCGGTTGGTACGAAACTTTGTTCGACGAACAACCCACCGAGTCGAGTTTCCGTGTGAGCGTTCACATTGAAACGCAACAGTTCTATGAATTTCGTGAACGAGTATTCTCCATCCGATGGGAAGGGTTAATCGTGAAGAGGTCGTCATGAAGTAATATCGCGATGATTTACCGCGTACGAGTAGAGACAGTTTCTATTTAAAATGTTCGCCAATTAAAGTTCCACGAGATCTCTTGCCGTCGTATCAAGTAGAATAAATGAAATAAAACGTTTATAAAGATATATATTTATATATACCTTTATAAACGTTTTATTTCATTTATTTTACTTACTACTAGTTACTACTACTGTTTTACTACTACTAAAATGAATGAAATAAAACGTTTATAAAGATATATATTTATATATACCTTTATAAACATTTTATTTCATTTATTTTACTTGATACGACGACAAGAGTGTATTATAGAGATTATATATTTATGGAAGAGTATTATAGAAGAGTGTATTATACCGACAAGGTATATATAAATATATATCTTTATAAACGTTTTATTTCATTCTAATATTATATTATTACATTAAATTACATTGTATACATATACATTATTACATTACATATACATTATATGTTACATTTCATTATATATATAACACAACACTCTTGATTAAATAATTAATATAATTTAGTAAGTCACAGAGCGAATTTTTATCGTATAGTCTTTATTACGCGTTGACTTTGGTTTTGCGCTTGTCTCAACCACTGCCTGGGACCGAATGCCCTCTTGACATCTGAGGTCCCCTGCGCTGTTGCCAGGGTTGGTATGTTTAGGGCATAGCACTGACCCTACGGTGTTCTCCCCGACGAAATTTAGCTCCATTGTTCTATTCGAGATCTTTTACTCAAAAATGTCTCCATGCTCTTGTCAAAAATTCAAGGGACCTGATAAAAATATCTGGAGTAAAAATACAACTAAAATAATAATAATAAATATTGAATATAATACAAAACATATTGTTTTTGTCGTTTGTATCGAATTTTCATGATCCGCGATTATTGTAAAATAAACAGGGAACATTATACGAAAGCATTATACAGATATTATTATGATTATTACTGACCCGCGATACATGCAGAATTATTATTATTATTAATCTGCAATTGATTTCGATGTATGTGCGCGTCGGGCAATAACGTTACATCGAATGCCGTAGAGTAATTATTTGTTTCCCGGCGATGTAAATTCATCGGGGATCCGTTGCGTTTTATCGTGCCACTGTCCCAAAGAAAAATGACCACGATTTTTGCCCTTAATTCGCTTGAATTACGGCACGCTCTCGCGACACTTGCAACCCTCAAAGCGTGGCAGGCATTAATGGGGACTCCCATCCACTTCATTTTCATTTTTCTCCCCGGCCTTTGTGTCCCGTAATGAGTATAAGCGGCTTACGCCCCGGACGACCCGGTTTGTTTGCTCGTGAAAACGCGACGATTATCATTCGCCGTCGTTTTATTTGCTCACGGGCCTCTATAGATTCCTCCGCGAAATATCAACCGGATTAAAAAGCAACAGGTCTCTTTTCAATCCGATAACATCAGAACGTTCTTATTTATTTAACGCGTTTACATCTCGCCCGCCGTAGTGTACGATCCCCGGCGCGCCGTTGTTCGCGTGCTCTCTTCACGGTTTCAATTTCTGACGAACCCCGGGGTACGAATTCCGGGACGCAATTCCGGCCCGGTAGCGGAAGAATATTTGTACGGAACGCTCGCTTCTTTCATGTATATTAAGTATTCCTCCTCGCGTTATTTTCTGAACCACGCCGGGTAAAACCGAATTACCATGTAACCGGGGCGACGACAAAGCTCAATTTTCGCGGCGGTACCGGGAAGAAACATATGCGCGTCTCCCCGTGGCACGGTCTAATGGAAGATGGATCAGTTTCCTCGTTAAATCTTCCACTCGCGGCCGTGTACACGTTTCTCTTCAACTTCGCCATCTCGTTTTCCCTCCACCCCTCGCGTCTGTCGCGTAATACGCGCACGCGGTTCATCGACTCTCCGCGGCTCGTAATTTCATGGGAGCCTAACAACGAACCACGATCGATTCGTGCAAAGGTCTCGTTACCTGCGTCAATTAAAATTCGTAAATTAATACGTTTAACAGATGAAAGTGTCACGGTATCTGTGAGCACGATTGATCTTAGGGCAGCGGTCGGTAAAGTGCGGCTCCAGAGCCGCACGTGGCTCTTTGGCTACTTAAGTGCGGTTCTCCATGAAAGACGCAATAATATTTTCATTTAAAAAAAAAACTTGGTAAGGAGAAAATTATATATATATATATGTGAACAATCTTTTTCAAGCATGGACATTATCAAGAGTAAACTGAGAATCATGCCTAAAATTATTATAAAAACAACAACATACATACCTGACTTACTCAAACTTTCCAACGAGATACGAGCACATGGTTTGCATTAATGAATATTTATTAATCCTTTGACTGCTAAAGTCATCTCACAAATCCATCAATATATTCTAAAAGCGTTACTAAATATCAATAAAATAATTGATATTTCTAATTTTTTGCCATTATTATTTTTTAAGAATGGCATAAAAAAAGAGCCGTCCATATAGATGAATTCGTCCGAGAACGTACCGCAGTCAAAGGATTCAGTATGAAATTTAGTTTTATTTAGTGTAATAAAAGTTTACTAGACACGCAGATTTGGCTCCCAATTTTTTTTTAAATGTTGTAACGTTCATATTTGGCTCTTCGGCTAATAAGTTTGCCGACCACTGTCTTAGGGAGGTTGCGTCGCGCGACGTCAATTGGACGCGGCCGTATTAATTGGCGACGTTCCAATTAACGGATTATCTACTCGGAACAACGCGACAATTTGCGGGGGCGGAATTTCAGCCGAGGATATCGGGTCGGTCCGGGCCCGCCGCTGTCAGTTATTTTCACCCGGCGATTCTCATTCTCGTCACGTAGCGGACAGCATGACGAACGTCGCGATTTGTTGCGTTACACCGTTGCCCGTTTTATCGCCGAGCGTGGCCGCCGGGCGTCGCGTTGAATAGCTGAAGAATCGTCAAGCGGCGAAACGCGGGGAATAACATTTTTCAAAATGAGCAGGAAACGATTTCCACCGAGCGGTTATAACCGGCCGTCGTCCCGGTGTCTGCTTGTTAAATAGTTACTTTTAACGGGGTATGAAACGCGCGTTTTGTTGCCGGTATCGTTACGTCGACGCCGTTAACGACCGTGCCTGCCATTTTTCAACGGGGATCCCCACGACGTAATTTTAATGAATTTCACTTTTTATGTAACCGATTCGAGGATCTCTTTCGTTGAAATTAGGCAAAATGTTAACAAACAATACTTTCTATGTGGCTCGATCTAATTTCACTTGTTGTCGGTTAGAGCATCGCGTTATACCAAAGTATTAATTAGCGAGATTCTAATTTATGTATTAACTTCACGAGGCAACTTATCGTATGTCAGCTGCGGTTGTCTGTCAAACCGCTTCGTGGATCATAATAATTCATAACTGCGTTCATTGTTACAAAAATCTTGTAGGAAATAAATAATTAAAAACTATAAGTATTCATATTGGGTTTATGGGGATCTCAATGAATAAATCAGTTAGCATTATTTTGTAAAATGGAAGAAAGGAAGGAAGTCCTTTGATCTCGACACTACGGACGAGACTAAACTAAAAATGTATCTGGAAATCCTTAACTCTTGGCGTTGCAAAGGAATGCAATTGCCTATATTTTAACTAAATAACTGAAACTGAAAATATGTTCTTTAACTGAATCTATTTTATATATGTTAGTTCATAAGGCACTTTATTATATAAAATAAATAAAAAATAAAGTATAAGTATTAATAAAATTAAATTCCTTTAAGCAAAAAGAATTAAGAATTAAGCCGCTACTTAGTGAATGGCAGCCTCAAAAACGATCGGTCGAGAAAGTGTTAAGGTTCGAGATAGAGCTAGAAGACCATTGGCTAAACGTAAACAAAAGATAAACTCTCGTTTATGAGACTGATAGATATACTCTAGTCAGCAGATTTATTTTTGCTTATTTTATAAAGATAAAATTCAACAATTCGTTATGATATAATAATATCGCCGGTAACATTATGATTCCGGGTGAAGAATTATCGTGAGTGATTGCCGTCGGATCTCCCCCGTAACGTCAACGACAATGGCCGTTTTATTCGAAAGTTGGGTAGGCAGGCAGGCGGAGAAGCGGCTGATCATTATGCGGCTCGCGTTGTCATATTCCATTACCGTGAGCTGCTGCTGCCGGTTACAGACGCAGCCGCGGTTAGTTCGAAGAACAATTCGCAACGCGATATACGGGGAGAGAGCATCACCCTTCAGCCGTGCTTGCAGATGACATCGATACTCGACTTCCGCCTCCTGCCGTTTGTACCTACCGACGCCCCTCTCTCTGTCTCACCCTCGCGCCGGCACGATTCAGCATCGAGCAAACTTTCCCCGACGACGTCGAATGACGCGACCGATTAAACGCGCGCTGATTTCAGAAACTTAAGCTATATTCTATCGCACATCGCAGACACGTTGATAAAAAAAAATTTCCTATCGATTATTTTATTTTAAAAGGAAAAATCGATAGAAATTTTTTACCTCGAGTTGATTCGTCTGTGAAAATTCCTTGAAAGTATCGAAAAAGTTGTGGAGACATTTTCGAATAAAAGTTCTCGAATAGAACAACGAAGCTAATTTTATCGGGGAGAACACCGTAGGGTCAGTGCTGTGCCTTAAACATACCAACCCTGGCTACAGCGCAGGGGACCTCAGATTACACCCTGCAGATGTCAAAAGGGCATTCGGTCCCATGCCGTGGTCGAGACAAGACATGAAAGACGCAAAACCAGAGTCGACGCGTATTAACCCTTTGACTACGGCAGACTTTGGCACGTACTGGCCGTACGGTACGGTACGAATTCACTCGCGACGTCCACTGGGTACGGCGAAATTTTTCCAAATTCTATTTGGACGCCAATTGGCGTCAACGGTAGTCGAAGGGTTAAAGACTATTCGCTAAATTCGCTCTGTTATTTACTCAATTATATTAATTATTTCATCAAGTGTGTTGCGTTTGATATATATCTTTATAACCGTTTTATTTCATTTATTTTATTTTATACGACGATTAAATAAATGGTCGCAGGCGACAGGTATTCGAGATTTATATTTGCGAACCTTAAACTTTTTCTTAACGGTTGTCTGGCAACGAAGAAATTAGAATCGGGCAACGGTTTAGCCGCGTTAAAACAGGCAGACAGCCCGATAACAGTTATCTCAGCGACCCCGGGGGCGCTATCTAAAACAGACCGGCGTCGACGCGGTGTCGGCGGCCACCGCTGCTGCTGCCGCGCGCCCGCCAGGAGGAGAAAGGCGCTTAACTTCCGCGAATGTTTTACCAAACGAGCTGCCATAATCCTGGTTAAATATCCCCGGCTGTATCCTATTTCCTCTTCCCGGTCGTTCGCTGGCTGCTTTCTGCCAGATTTCCGCACCGACGTTGACTTTCCCGACCGTGCGATTCGCGATATGCATAAAAATGCCATTCACCCGGGGTCTGACTCCTACCTGACGCCCCCGTTCTCATCGAATCAAATTATTCCCACTGGACACTGCGAAATTTTAATTTAGAAATAGAAAAAAATCTCCGAGGAACCGATTGTTACCATCCTGATTGTATTGTTGGTAATAAGGTAATGCTCACCAGGCGTCGATCTACTGTTGGATCACCAAAAGGTCGGAAATAACTGTGACTTCTTGAGCTTGGCTAGATAGACTTTATTACTGTCGTAGATGTGTTCGATGCAAAATGCGGATCAGAAGTGCTTGGGGTTTTCTCCTAGCTTAAAAAGGAAAACTCGGAAAAGTAAATTAGTGGAGCTCGTTACGAATAAGGGCTGAAGGTTACGGATGACTAAAAGTATGAAATCATAAGGGTAGAAAGGGTCAGTTTACATACACGGTCTTAACTTATCTTCTAAAATATACAATCTACAAGTAAATGCTAAATAAGTCAGCTGAAGTGATTAAGAGTATCTAATACTACTTGATCGCGGAAGGGATGCCGGGTGATAGGGGAAGGTAGTATACATATGTATAAGTAGAGAGCCAGTAGAAGGGATGAGGAGTCGTTAGCCTTGAGTCGTTAGCCTTGAACCGTAGTATTAAATCGTTAGCCATTAACCGTAGCCGTTAATCGTTAATTATCACTAGTTCGTGATCGAGAGCCGTTGGCATTTATTATACGAAGGAATCGTCGGCCTGTATTGTATTTAGTTGAAGCGGAGGGAGCTCGAACGGAGGAGTTGTGTTAAAATCCAAGTTTATTGTATCGTCCTTACATAGAACACAAATCTAGTTTAAGTTAGTTCCAAAAAAGTGATTATTTTATTTTTACATTTTATTGTTTAATGTAACACGATATCGTGAAATATTCATTTTACAAGTACAGAGTTATATCGTTTGTCCAGGGCGTGGAAAGAATCGAGGAAAGATTAACGTCGAGTGTACACGCGGCACGTTCACCGCGGTGATTCCCGCGGAACGCGTGTCAACCGGTATTAACGTGTTCATTAACGTTAATTCCACATCAGCTCGCAACGAATATTCAGATTTCATACACGTTTGTGCGTCGCAATATTCGGCGGGTAGGTATTGTATGCACTCGGCAAACACCTGATACAAGTAAATACTGCCGCCCGGCATTGAGATTAGTTTACGACCACAGAGAAAACCGGGAGAATTATTCAAACATCAATGTTTCGTTGAACAATCCGAATCCAGAGATATGATAATCGAGTCGGGAAATAATCTTAGCAACGGAATAAAAGATACACGATAGATTAATACGCGTTTGATTTCACTCGTGTAATGAGCAGTTCGCTCAGCGCGATGAGCATGCAAACAATTTCCTGCGTGGTACGTACGTACGAGTAGTCGTCATAATCGAGCCGTCTTTTAGCCGCGGCCAGGGGTTGTGTGCGCACACCCTCCTCGCGTGTACCACGTGTTTGGTTAGGTCACACAAAGGATGGGTCCTTGCGTCGTGTTTCGTGCCGTGCTACACACCCACCGGAGAATCAGCCTGTTACCCCATCTAAGATTATGTTTGCCCTCCGTTGTCGGTACAGAATCATCATTCCTGATAATAGAGAGCCGGCTAATATTTCAAACCGCAGTAATTACGAATACTCGGTTTAAGCAACCGGTAAAAAGTATCGTTCAGAAATCTCGGAAACCAAATCGATGAGACCTAATCTCTCGAGACGGATCAGGAATCCTAGATTTTCATCAGCGAGTAATTACGAATACTCGGTTTAACACTATTTCTACCGCGATTTTGTGTATACCTATTTCGAACCATATGCACATTTTTAACTCCAGGATGAGCTGGAGAAACATGATATCGCTGAATTAATTTAACAACTATTATAAGAAAAGTCAAAAAAATTAATTATGGAGAAATGATTAAACTTAGTGAAGAATGTTTAGTTCAAATTTGAAAGGCGTCTTTTGACACATCATGGTAGAAATGATGTTAAGCAACCCGTGAAAATATTGTTCAGATATCTCGGAAACGAAATCGACCTAATCTCTCGAGACGGATCAGGAATCCTAGATTTTCATCAGCGACACAGATCGATTCGGTCGGAAGTAATTCGCGTAAGCTGCTTGCTCGCGTTCGATATTCAACGCGACGATAGACGTGTCCAAGAATCGGGATCTCTCGGAAGCCTATTCACCGCGACGCTTCGGATCGAACAGGGCCTTTCTTTTCCCTCGCTGGTCTAACCGTCAGAAGAATCGAATATTTCGCTGACACAACGGCTCAACCGTTCTGATCGCTCGCGAACGCGCCATTATCTACGTTAGGGGGTTTGCGTCACCGCGCGCGCGGCACAGAGGAGAGGAGGAAGGAAGGACCCGCAAAGGGATGAAATTAATAACTGTTTGCGAACACGTTAAGCTGCCTGGCCGACCGTGCGCTTTATTAATTCGAGCCGGCCATTAAGCGGCGGAGACAGATTTCTATCGCGATCCCGTCGTCACACGCGGTCTCCCCTTTTTCATGCCAAATTACCGTGTCGCACGCTGAGATACGAGGGGAGAATACTCGCTGTATTAACGCGAGGTTCATATACGATCTCCGATTGACATTTCACGTCGTATGACTCGCAAGATTTTTTAGATGAATTTAACCCTTTGTGGAATTTATCCCTTTTCACCGTTTCGTTCTAGTGTCCGCGCTGGATTAAAAAACTAAGCCCTTAATTTCCAGATGCATGGCTACACTGTAGCTCTTATATTATCTCATTTAGATTAACCCTTTGCACTCCAGCGTAGTAACTCGTAGAGGATACCAATAACTTCAGCACTATATTAGTTACGAGTACATACCTGTGATGTAGAAGAAAAATGGAGTCGTTGCAATAAAACAGACTATTTCGCTTACCTAACTGGTAAGAGCGCCGAGTCAGTAAAACAACCGTGTCGCCGTAGCTGCGACAGTGGATTTAATGTTAGCATTTTAATGTCGCAAATACGGCGACAACGGAGTGCAAAGGGTTAAGATTGAGACATAGTTGGGTGAAATATGATACGGAATACGGCAGAACAAAAAGCGATGTCGAGCCATACTGGATATTAGGACGTGCCAGAACGAAAAGCGATGTCGAGTCATATTCGTTAGGGTATCAATATTATAATATTATAGGTATCAATATCGAGTCACATACGCAAAGGGTTATACCGCTTAATACTCAGAATCTTTCATTAACTACGAGATAAAATTGTTAAACGAATATTTTTATGTTGTTACAGATGTTAACATGGTGGCTGAACCGAAACCTCATCAGACTGGACGCAAGCGGCAGAATGTAACCAAGACCGGGAACGATTGGTGAGTGATAAAATACATATAGAAATGTAGCTCTCTCCCGCTCTAAAAGGGAATAGCTCAAACGTTTTATGATTCAAACTTTCGTGAAAAAGTATCCGAATGTAGCGGCGTGAATTACAAATAAGAAATGGATTTTTCACCGGAAAATTTCTAAATGTCGCGCCGGGAGAGAGTTGGCAACCGGCCCAAGCCCTGCGGATCGCAGCATCTCGAAAGTTGGTCGCGCATAAATCTCGCCACGTAGACGACGTGGTAGTCGCGTTTCATTCGGAAGGGTTATACCCGGGCCCGGGAGGGGTTGATCCCGCGTCGACTCGAACGCCCGTGACGCGATCGCCTTAAGAACGGCGCCAAACAAATGCTAAACTCGATCTAACTGAGCCGCGACGCGACGCGCGACGTGCTGAAACCGTGTTTTACGCGACGTACGTGACCATGAAATTGCTCGAGCCTCTCACGGCTGCCGCGAGATGAAACAACGATAATCACGCCCGTTAATCCGTCTCCGCGATTCCACGGCATTTAGCTAACGTCAAGGCGGAGGATTTGTTCAATTAAAAATATACGTACTTCCGTTTTTCCTTGAAGGAAAATCTAGAAATAATATTCAGCGATTTTTTTATCAGATATTTATGGGAAAAATTATTTCTGTATTTTTTTGAAATTGTATGTTTTAACGATAATACTCTTAATAGGTATATTAGAGTAGTAGTTTTTCTGAGGGGAAAAAAAAAATAGTATAGCAGCAGATATTACTTCGGCAGTGTTTTCACTCTTTTTCCATCCGCGTAAGTGCTGATAAAACGCGTTGGGGGGAGTATTGTCCCGGAAACGCGAGGTAGAATTCCACGGCGCGGCGCTTTCTGTAAGGAAAACCAGAGAGACGCATCTCTTATCGCGTCATCTGGTTTCACGATCCAGCCAACTCCCGGTGAAACTGGTTAAAGTCCGTCGAGCAAAGTGGACCGAGAAACACCGATTGTTTGGATTCGAAAGTTTTGAGAGAAACGCGGCGATTCTCTCCCGTCCATAGATTGCGGCCGGATCGAATTAATATTTACTTTATTTTATTAAGAAATTTGCCGGGCGAACGAGATTGAAAACGTTCTTAACTGGCACTTCGATCAGTCTGTGCTATCTTAATCAAGTAAATTTTTTTAAATTATCATTCCGTCATTTAACGAATTTCGTAAATTAAAATAAAATTCGATTCATTAAATATTTCCAGGTATGGAATCAATTGAATCTGGCATCGGTCCCATTGTAAACGATGCTCGCGGTCCGTTACATGAAATGTTGCGCGAACATATTTGTTTTGAATACGAGTGCTCGTACGCGTAAAAACGAGATTTCGTTGTTTCCGTTGCGTGAAGCATCCGGACAATGAGATAAAAACGTTTCCAACTATTGTGCATCCGGATATCGCGAGAATGATTTTCGGTTATTTAAAGAAGGGAAAAAACGGTTTCCACGCCGGTGTTTTGGCAAATTTCCATCGAAAATACTTTTCGCGACTGATCATGCTGTCCGAGTGTCGCTCATTTCGCGAATACGATATTTCAACACTGTCAGAATTTCAAAATCGACCACTCCTCGTATATTCTCTCGTACACGCGCTCGTCCCATTAAATTTCCGAATTAACTTTTTTCCCCTGCTTCCCGCCGGCTTTTTATATTTTAATCGCGTCACTATTTCCTAACGTCGTTTCAACGTTTCCCCGTTTGAACATTTCCCAAAATCATACCAGAATTCGTTACACAAAATGTTCCGCGTGCAATAACGGGTGAAATGAAATTTTTTCGAAATAATTCAGACCTCGCCGTTTCACCCTGCAGGGAATTCCGTCGAGAGAATCGGGAGGAGGACGATTGACAAATTTCAAGTCAGACGTTTTTATTAAATTCAGATTTCGCGGCGGGATAGAAAGGGGAGGATAATGAATAAATCTCTCTCGAGGAGGGAAATATAATAGCGGGGTTATACATCTATAGAGGCTTCCGGCCTCGTTCACGCTTCTATCCGTCCGCCGATGAAAATAATTGCTTGTACACGCAGCGGCTGTCCTCTTCATCATCCGTACGTACGTACAACCCTCCCTCCTCCTCCTCCCCGTCCCATTGTCCATCAGACGTTTCCAGAGAATTGTTGGCTTTATAACGTCACGTCATTTACCGTCCGAGACATCTTGGCGGACTTGCACGAAGTTGTTGTCTGGTTAACACGTGCCCGTCGTCAACATTGTGTTCGTCGCTTTACCCTCAAGCGAAGTTTCAACCCTCCACAAATTTATCTTTTATTTCTCTTCGTGATCCCTTGCAACATTAACTAAAAATAACGGTACACCTTCGGACGATTATTCCGGACCCACTACTGCTAATGTTTGAGTCCTCTATTGAGACAATATTCAAAAGTAGTAATAGGTTTATGCCTCATTTTTTCAGTGCTCGATCTGGCATTAATGCTGCTAGCTTCTGACATAATTTTGACGTTTCGAAATAAAAACCGTTTTAACCTGCACCTTGATAAACGATTATTAACCCTTTGACTGCTACAGACGCATATATGCGTCTGGCGAAAGATATCGGTATGGACTAAGGACGCATATATGCGCTCGGTGATTTTCTTATTATTCTTGTTTCTTAGATGAACGTCTTTGCTTATGTATACTTCGGATTTGGATAGTTTATATAGTTTTGCTTTCTGTTCATTTTGGAGGGGATAGTGTAACAGTAATTGGACTTTGTACTATATTATAATTTAATACATCGCCGAACTGAAAAAGTATTCAGTCCCCAGTGATAGGCTCTGAGTATTCAGCAGTCAAAGGGTTAAGTATTATTAACAATTATTAAGTAATATACTCTGACAAGTAGTAAAAAATCTATTGTTTCAATGCTCCGGCATATGATGATGCTGCCAATGCTTAAGCCTGGAGCACTCCAACATAAAAGAATAGATTTCTTACTACCAGTGAATACTGTCCTGCTAGGGAAATCTCACATAAGCAGTAGTGGGCCCAGAATAATTGTCCGAAGCTGTACAACCTCACGTGATACCAATTGACAATAAGAACGGCGGCTCGTTAAGGCGTCTGAAAATTCGCGAAGCAATCTGGAAACGTCGAGACCCCGGGCAAACTGCATAGTCGCGCACCGCGGGGGTACCGTGGACATGAAAAGAGGCCGTGACAAGGGCCTCGCGATAGAGCGACGGGGGGAGAAAAAAAAAGTGGGCGGCTGCGAGATAGGTAGGACAAAGCTGGAAAACATATTTCGCGCCGGCTGATGCATTATCCGTGAGATGTCTGCAACAGATAGTGTCGTGGGAAAACGTCGATAGCCCTTTCCGCGAATGAAGTCTATTCCCCGGGCTTTCTCTTCCGTTTTACACCGCCTACCACGATGTCTCCGAGCTCTTACCCACCTCTCTTCCGCTTTTCCCGCGGCGAGACAACTCGCGACGCGAGAAGATTCCCCGCGTGCGTCTCCTTCCTTTTCTTCTTCTTCTTCTTCTTTTTTTTTTTTTTTGATTCCACGGCTGTAATTTTCTATCATCCAGCGAATGACGAGCCAGCGGCGAAGAGCCCCGGCAAAAGTGACTGTAATAGTTTCCACGGTGAACAATGCCCGGACTTCGAGAGTTTCGAGATAAATGCGGGTGTATACCGGTGGCTCGGTTGAAAGAAATTGTTCGTGAAGTACGTTTCCCAGGGAAGATTCCACCCCCCGATTTCTTCCTACTACTACTACTACTATTACTTCTTCTACTTCTTCTTTTTCATTCCGTTTCTCCTTTTTGTTTCGCCCTCCCT
>SHCU01000126.1:122381-133005 GCA_004307685.1 Ceratina australensis
GCTGCTCCGTCGCGCGTTACGTTCATTGATTCGAGAGCAATAATATGGTTGAATGGGCGATTGTAAAATTTGCGGGCGTAAGCACTCGGTCCCCGAGAAAGGAGAAACGAGGAGCCTACTTCTCGCGATTAAATCTCAAGTGCGAAGTAGATTCTTATTTTATTACCCGATACTCTCTCTCTCTCTCCAGAAAATGACTATTGTATCCCGTTCAATGCCGGGATAATGGAGTAACTTTATGAATTCGCAGACAGTGAAATTTTCCCAGGGAATAAGATTCCCTCGTGATACGTGACGGTATCGCCGAGCGAATAAATAAGTCACGGGAGATGCGCGCGTAACCCGCGGGGAACGCGATATATCCCGCAGGCGTCACTTAATATCGTCAGTCAACACCCGAACTTCTGTTGCCCGTCGCGCTTTAATGCAGCCGTCAATCTCTTTCCCTCCTCTTGGCGCGTTTTCGTCTTGCAGCATCGAGCAACGCGGGTAAAACAGCGGCCCCTGCGACGAGGGTAGGTGGGATATTCGATCGTAATCGGCTGTTTTATTCCCGTCGCGTCGGATGCAAATCGTCGGCCGGCCAAATAAATTTGCATATTAAGCTATATTTTAATACGCGTGCGTGTCGACGGGGTAGCAGCGGGACATTTAAAAAAATTATACTTGCAAACGGGGGAACATAATTAACGTCACCGGCACGCACCATTATCCACCGATCCGGCCGGCCCCGTTTCCTCGCCCGACGGTACAGCGTCGTTCAAAATTTACCGGCAGCTTCTGCTACCCCTTCGGGTGGAACGAATACGTCGCCGGAATCCTAATTCGCGGATGATAAATCGCCGCGGTAAGGTAAATCGCGACGCGATAGCGTCTTCTCACATCCGAACGGCGAATTTTGATTCACTCGAGACGGCGAACGTAATACGGTCACGTCGCGGGGAAGTTTGTTCCCGCGGATGGTTGCGGGTAATTTGTCGGTATCAGGATCGCGTCGGTGTTTACTCTGTTCCCGGTTTACCGTCTTGTTAATCGAACGGGAAATTTGATTCCTATTGGAAATGGGTGTTGGATTAAGACGGCACGGGAATACTTTGTGAAAATTCGGTTTATTTAATAACGGTGAAAGAAGATCTGCGCTGCAACGAAGCCAAAATTCAACTGACTAGAAAAAGAAAGTCGGGTGAAAAACCCATGTTGGGAACGCTTAAAAATTATATATGGAAAGTGCACACTTTTCCAAGTGAAGTTCAACCCTTGACCTGAGGGTCATTAAGCTAAGCCAAGACATTACAAGCACCGAGGAGAGATTCGTAAAGAGTGCCAGCCTTATGGGACCTCGCGGCAGAAAAAAACATGGGAGGAATCGGTGCACAAGCGTTAACGGAGCATAGAAAGAGATGATAGAGCGTATTATAGTAGAGATATGTATGAATGGATCGCAAAATTAGTTAAATTCTGATTAATAAACGTTAAAAAAATGGCAATAAGCATTTTCCTCTAATTATGCTAATTAACGAGATATCAAGGTCAAAGTATTAAATCTTGACGATAGAAAAAAAATGTTCAAATAAAAGTTGTAGATCTCGTCGAGATCTACAAGAAAGGTCCTATGCACTTTTCTCCTATCTCTACTGATAAGCGAGATATCCGCGAAAAACTAAATTTTAGGGGTTCTAAAACGACGGTGGCGCCGGCAGAATCGATCGGCCGGTGGCGAAACTTGGAACTAAAATTTTTACTCCTAAAAACACAGTTTTTCGTTAATAACTCGCGAACCGTTCATCCTAGCGAAAAATGTTTCAGATGAAAGTTGCACGGTTTTTTACGGGCTGCAAGATGGCTATAATCATTTTTCCCTAATTAGCCTAATTAACGAGATATTAAGATCAAATCGTTCAATCTTCACTCTAGGGGAAAATGTTTCAAATAAAAGTTATAGATCTCGCCGAGATCTATAAGAAAGATTCTATGCACTTTTCTCGTATCTCCACTGATAAGCGAGTTATCAGCGAAAAATGTGCCAAAGTAGTCGTGCTGTGAGATTTTAGAGATGTTTTACAGCGCCAGGCCCCCTCAGGCCCCTTTTGCCTGGGTAACACAGGAGCTGGCACTCTTTACTAATCTCTCCTCAGTGCTACAAGTATCCCTTGTCATCCGACTTACTTTTGCATCCCATGATTCCAACAATTCCCGAAGCATTATGTTCTTTTTTTCACGATCGAAATGTAACGATTTCGGAACGAGAACCCGTTCGGCCCCTAACCGACGTTTGACACGTTGAAATCGAATCATTCCGGTATTAAATTCGTTTAATTATGAATGCGCTCGTATCGGCATCAGAATAGCTGTTAATTGGGTATTAATTAAAATCGGAGCGCCGGTTGTTTTATGACGTCCCGTACGTCAAGCCCCCCGGACGAATATCGTTCGATTTCGGCACGCGCGTTGCGTATACGTATTTGATACCGCGCGAAGATTTAATGGGAATCGGAATTAAAATTTTCCACTTTTCACGTCAACTTGATTATCGACAAGTCGTCCGGTGAACTTGATTAAATGACATCTCAACGTTCTAAATTGTTATTACTGTCGCTGCTAACGCGGTGCCGTTCGATCGAAATGAACGCCGCCGTTATTTCGTTGCGCGAGCGATCACAGGACACGACAAGTCGGACAACGTATTCGCGTTCACCGAACACGTTCATTCGGCCGAGTGACGAATGAAGACTACTTCCGGCACGATTGGCAGCAGCACCCTGTTGCGATCGCTCGGGTTAATATTTCACGGGCAAGCAGCGATATCGTTGATCGGTGCAACCGCGAATCTCGTAATGCTATTCGCGCTAAGAAGTATGATTTGTGAATTATACACGTAATTATGTGATCGTGATAATTGACGTAAGATCGACGTAATTACATGATTGTGGAATGTGTATATTGTGAATAATACACGTAAATTAATTTTTTTTCACGCTGTCTTTTATTCGGCGAGATATTTAAGGACGGATAAAATTGGAATCGAGGCAGGCATCGAGTAGGCATTCAACATTCCTGACCCGGAATAATCTAAACCGGGACAGGCACATTAGTGTAGCTAATGGTATTTTGAAACTTAGTTTCCCTCTCATGGGGCAAAACTCGCTTAATTGGTCCACTTTCCCGGCGAGCACGAATTGAAGCGGTAACCGCGTTTGTTTTGCGATTCGCGACAGTCACGTACAACAACGCCATTATTCTTGAAATATGTAAATGCCCGCGCAGTAGGTATAAGTACTATTTTTGCCGTTACACTCCCAGGCCGGACAGAAAATCAATTGCAACGATATATTTCGTAAATCATGTTCCAACCCTCCGGAGCGCTGTTTATTCGTAGCCGAGTCGGAAAGTTTAATTGTATCAGGTGTTCAACGTGTAGCGGTGAAGTTTTCATCGGAATCGACGATGTAAATTCCGTTCTCGTTGATTTACCACGTTAGCCGGGAACGTATTCGAGATCCCATATTATTTAGGAATTACCACGATAAATTTCCCTAGTAGGCGAGCCTCTTCTCTCACAGGGTTATACACCTTCGGACAATTACTCCGGGCCCACTACTACTTATGCGTAAGTTCCCTAGCGAGACAATATTCACAAATAGTAAGAAATCTATTCGTTTGTGTTTCAATGCTCCAGGCTTAAGCATTAGCAGCATCATCATATGCCGAACTCACACATAAGCAGTAGTGGGTACAGAATAATTGTTCGAAGCTGTGCACATTCGGATAATTAATCCGGAGTCCCTTATTAGGACAATATTGAAAAGTAATAGTAAATCTATGCCTCGTTTTTTCAGTGCTTGATCTGGCATTAATGCTGCTGGCTTCTGACATAATTATCACGTTTCGAAGTAAAAACAGTTTTAACCTGCATCTTGATAAGCAATTATTAATGTACTTTTATTTCGAAGCTCAATGCAGAAATACGCGAAAATCTGTGCAATATGTAAATGAAGAAAATAGTAAATGTTCTGTTCACTTATTTATTTATGTTTTTATTCTTTATATTTTCGTATACTTATTGCCTATTTACACATTAACTTAATTTACATTTTAAGACGTAAGAGTTTATTACTAATTTATTTCTTAGCTTAATTAAGATTACAAGTTGTAAGTGCTTACTGTTTATACATTTATTAGCTCAATTAATATTTATAGCAATATTCATTAATGTTGAATTAGTAATTGTGTGTCAAGGTGCAGGTTAAAACTGTTTTTATTTCGAAACGTCAAAATTGTCAGAAGCTAGCAGCATTAATGCCAGATCGAGCACTGAAAAAATGAGACATAGACCTATCACTACTTTCGAATATTGTCCCGATAGGGAACTCACACATAAGCAGTAGTGGGTCCGGAATAATTGTTCGAAGCTGTGCACAATCGGATAATTATTCCGGACCCATTACTGCTTATGTGTTAGTCCCTTACTAGCACAATATTGAAAAGTAATAATAAATCTATGCCTCGTTTTTTCAGTGCTTGATCTGGCATTAATGCTGCTGGCTTCTGACATAATTATCACGTTTCGAAGTAAAAACAGTTTTAACCTGCATCTTGATAAGCAATTATTAATGTAATTTTATTTCGAAGCTGAATGCAGAAATACGCGAAAATCTGCGCAATATGTAAATGAAGAAAATAATAAATGTTCTGTTCACTTATTTATTTATGTTTTTCTTCTTTATATTTTCTTATACTTACTTATTGCCTATTTACACATTAACTTAATTTACATTTTAAGACGTAAGAGTTTATTACTAATTTATTTCTTAGCTTAATTAAGATTACAAGTTGTAAGTGCTTACTGTTTATACATTTATTAGCTCAATTAATATTTATAGCAATATTCATTAATGTTAAATTAGTAATTGTGTGTTAAGGAGCAGGTTAAAACTGTTTTTATTTCGAAACGTCAAAATTATGTCAGAAGTTAGCAACATTAATGCCAGATCGAGCACTGAAAATATGAGACATAGTCCTATCACTACTTTCGAATATTGTCCCGATAGGGAACTCACACATAAGCAGTAGTGGGTCCGGAATAATTGTCCGAAGCTGTACGTCGGCGCTTTTGAGCTGTCCTGTACCGTGGAAGGCCTTCCAACCCTTAACGCCGTACATAAATATTAATAAGCAAGCGGTGAAATTCACGCTTATCGTGGCACCGTGAAGATTTACATGAGATAACACGACTCTTTCCTTTTGCTGTACGGCCCGTTCCCGTGGCCCCGTGCACGTGTACCGCGGCAGAAAACACGCCGGCCATTTACATACGATGTCGGATAACGCCGGGAGAGAGGGAGAGGGCTGGAAGTCACGGGGATCGTTTTGCAGCCGCAACTTTTATCGCGGCTGATATCTCGCCCTGGCCCGCGCGTTGCATTCTTTTTTTTTCGAATAAATAACGAGAACCGGGAATGATGAAGCAGACCCGAGGAGCTATTTCTGCGCCCTCAACCCTCGATCGAGATTAACAACGTCCCCGTGTTTTACTCTCTCGTCACCTTGAACCGAGTTTTTTTTTTTTTTTTTAAACAAGATCAAGTACGTTTGAAAAAATAATCTCTCATCTGTTCCGGATTTGAACCGGTTCTAAATACGTCGAGTTCCGCGAACGACAGCTGCGCCCGGTATACGTAGTATAATTATTATTTTACAGAGGCAATTTGCAACGATGCTAAACGAGACGTAGAAACGGGCTAATTAAATATATCGTGATATTAACTCTACAGATGTCACTAATCAATGTTGTTTAACACATAGCGGGGGGTTTCCGAGTTATGCAGCGGTTTCGCGGTAAACCGAACGTTATCGAGCCGTGCATTCGGATACGAATAGCGCTGAAGGAACACGCGCGCGCGCGCTTGATCACCAACATTAACGCGGTCCGGCCCGGTAATACACCGCTTCCAGGCCGTCGCTAATAATCCAGCGTTTCCTACTAAATTACGTATTTATGTTTTACAACAACCCGCCAAGTGATAACCTTCGGAATCGATGAAGCCCGTTCGGCAGCGCGGCATCCTCTCATTGATTGCGCCGGGTCCAACCCCGTGATCAACCGTATTTGCAATTGTCCCGAACGTCTCCTAGGGATGCTGCACGCTTCTTATTATTTTAACCCTTTGCACTCGAGAGGGACTCATGATCACCACTTTAACTAGACAAAATTTAATCTATATAATCAAGTTAATTGAAGAAAATTAATAATAATTTTATATTGTAATCATTTAATGTAATACCATATAAAACAACAGTACAGAACTCATTGAACGTATGTGCTTCTTTAAGATATGAAGGTAAAAATATACAAGTAGGAAATTCATTAATTAATTGTGGAAAATTTCTCGAGTGCAAAGGGTTAATTTTTAATCCTTTAGCATAAATTCAGTCGTATGATTATATCAAATATTTTATTATCTGTCCGAAATCGTGTTTCAACGTTTAATCGTTGGTCTGAAAAATGAGAGGAGAAAATATTCCGTATGACCGATTCTCCGGGTTCGGACGTTTAATTCATCGGCGACTCCCCCGCGAATTACTTGACACCACCCTCGGTTTCCCTATTAGACTATCTATCCAGACACGGCTAGACCGTAATTGCTCCGCGAGCCGCACTTCGTTCCATCAGGGTTAATTTCAAGTATGCCCCGGCCATCCATCCGATATACAACGAAGATTGTTCGTTCGTCGTGCGCTCGATAAGCTGTGCGCGCGTACCATCTCTCTCTCTATCTCTCTCGGTCTCTCTCGCTCCCTGGACCCTCTGTGGTACCGGTACACAGGCCGCACGAGCACAAACAACGTCTCCCCGGCCGTGCGCCGGTGAAACGCCGATGAGTATATTTGCAGATCAGTCGAGCGAGTTCTACCAACATTTCAGCATCGTTAGCATTCAATTACGCGATTATTGAGGGTCTTTCCCGATTCCGTGAGACTTCGTCTACCCCTGGGTTCTTCGAACGCCGCGCGTCCCTTTTCGCGAGCCGAACCTCGAAACAATAGCCGGCTGCTTACATTTCACTGTACCAAATGAATGGACGTCCTCGATGGATTTCGGGTCTTAAGCGAGTATCAATTCAAGGAAATGAAAGTACTCGCAACAAGGTTTTCCAAGCAGAGATATCTCCTCTGTCCGGATCAATTACTCATGAAACACTAGCTCAGGGAGGAGAAATTTCTTGAGAGATCAACATGCCTGTTCAGGAAGAGTTCGTAAAATAAAAATGCCAAGACTTATTTTTAATCATTTATGAATAATGGTATAATTGTCAATTACTCATGAAATACTAGCTCAGGGAAGAGAGGTATCTTGAGAGATCGACATACTTGTTTAAGAAGAGTTCGTAAAATAAAAATGCCAAGACTTATTTTCAATCATTTATGAATAATGATATAATTGTCAATTACTCATGAAATACTAGCTCAGGGAAGAGAGGTATCTTGAGAGATCGACATGCTTGTTTGGGAAAGAGATCGTAAAATAAAAATTCCAAGACCTATTTCCGTGCATTTATGAATAATGATATAATTTTTTGGATGATCCATTTTTTTATCCAATTAGCACTCGATTCCATTATACTTATTAAATCTGACTCGAGATCTGTTGAGGTCGTACATGACACAGATCTGAAATTATTTTTAGGAAACTGTTTTAGATATGCTGAACGACTCTGACTGATCGAGCTGCTCATTTTCTTGGGGAAACGCAGCTCTATCGATTGTACTTCTAAGAATATCACGATGCCGGTTTAAAATTATCTGCGACACGGGAAGAGAATCAGGATAAGTGGGTAGCACTCGCGGAAGGAGCGCGCGTTAAAGTTGGCTAAAACGAGTAGGAGCGTAATTCAATTTCGTTGAGTACCGCGCACAAACGCCGCCGCGACCCTGCCTTGGCCCCCACGAGGTTTAGACGAAAAGATGAACGAGTGGTATTATTAAATTATTCCGCTCCACTTTGCCGCGAGATAATGCTACATTCCGAGTCTTAATTGTACCGCGTAAACAACAGCGGCTCGTGTTGGCAGAAATCTCATTAATCTCCTGTTGATTCTTTTCAATTCCCGTCGACATTAACTGGATATCGATTTTAATTGACCGACGGGACGGGGGAGTTGATTTATTTTCCGCGACGGCGGGGATTTGCGTCGCGAGTCGGATGTCAGGTTTACGGATAATTGCGACAGGAAAGAATACCGTTTTAAATGCAAATGTATGCAAGACAATCCGGAGATTGACTAAAGAAGCGAAACTTATCGCGGCCGAGCGCTACACGTTTAGCTTACCGGCGGCTGCAGCTTTCCTTAATTGGAGATCGCGTGATACCCGTGCAATTTATTTTAACCGGAATACGCGGCATTTTAACGATCAATCTTCTATAATCGCCCGGACTTGTACTCGCGAGGAAACAAGCCTTGGGACACGGTGTCGCGTATAATCGGACGATACATTTCTACGCTCAAAGAATAATAACCCTTTGCAATCGAGAATTTTTAATGAATCTCTATAAATTAATGTATTAAATTTATTATCAATTTTCTCTTTCGATTATTTTTAACACTCTATGGGCCAGTGTAACTTTCAGGTCACATTTTAATTTACGATTATTTTACCAGTTTTTATACACAAAAATGCAAACATTATAGGCCGTTGTTATCTGAAAGTCACATAGTGAATGTATTGCAATAAAATTTTTCTTTTAATCTGCATATGTAAGGTTATAATTGCTGATTTTTCGTATCCTTAATTTCTTGCGATTTAAAACAAAAATTCGGCCCATAGAGGGTTAAATTAAGAGGGATAAATTAAGATAATTTAAGATGTGTATAGGCTTTAATTTAATCGATACTATATTCAAATAATAATTATTTCCCTACTTAATAATTATTTTATGAAGTAAATGGTGACTGTAAGTCACTTTTCGAGTGCAAAGCGTTCATGTTTCGTTCAAATTATTTCACGCGTAGAAAATTTGTCGCCGGAGCTTATGAATCGCGGGTATATCGTAAAAGGGTTAACTCAGTGCGGATGGGGGAAGACCTGAAACGGTAACCGTGTTTCGTTTTAATACCAGGAAACAACTCGTTGACGCCGGTGCTAGTCAATATTGGCTGTCACGCGTTAATCGTCCTAAATTCGCATAATATTTAAGCTTAATTTAATCAGTACTATATTAAAATACTAATTATTTCCCTACTTAATAATTATTTTATAAAATGAATAGTGACTGAGTCACCATTCGAGTGCAACGGGTTAATGTTTCGTTGAAATTATTTCAAGCGTAGAAAATTTGTCGCCGGAGCTTATGAATCGCGGGTATATCGTAAAAGGGTTAACTCGCAACGGATGGGGGGAGTCCTGAAACGGTAACCGTGTTTCGTTTTAATACCAGGAAACAATTCGTTGACGCCGGTGCTAGTCAATATTGGCTGTCACGCGTTAATCATTCTAAATTCGCGGAGAATGTACCCAGGGGATTCCGGTATGGAAACACCAGATTGATGACCACTCTACAATAATTATGATGGCCTTGCGTACATAGCGTACACAGAGGCCCGCCGATATTGGGAGGGTTGAAAACTTGTCAGAGAATTATAGGAGCACGCCGACGTCGCGTCGCAATGCCCAGAACCGGTTGATGCATTGTAAATACGTGTTTGGCGGTGGTGACGTTCGAGTTAATCAATGAAGCGATTTGTCGATGATAAATTGCTAACGAACGATAGCGCTCGCCGATCGAATCGATAACAGCCGTGGGTTCTCGTTCACAAATCAAATTCCTATGGAGAAAAAAAAAACCGATAGTTGTTTCGCGCTCATCGACGACGTCGATCGAATCGGCAAATTCGCGATAATGGAATGACACAGTCTTTCGGTCTCGTTCGAAGGGAAATTATTGATAGGGGATAATTTGTTATCGAGTTGTGCGAATAAAATCGTCGATGCATGAAGTTCCGCAGGAAGAGAACAGGTGTCGGATCTCTGAACGATTGGATTTTTCGAACGGGACGAAGAATCGTAGATTAGGAAGAGGAGGTACCCTGGATGGTACGGTACAGATAGCCAGCCCGGGAGGATCCGACTTTCCGAACGAGTGATATCAAAATGTATTGGATGGTGAACTATCACCTTTACGGGGCTTTTATTGAAATTCTTGAAGGCGATCTTGAAAAGAATTCCTCCGTCGATTCGGTCGACTCATCTGGAAAGTCACGCCTGCGGAATGAGTTGAATGCGGTGCGGTGGGAGCCCTTATAACGTAATTTCTCCAAGAACCAGAATAGAACCGGATGCGTGAGAGAATGGCCGTACTTGAAAACTGATCACGATATATATTTTCATTCCGAGATTATTTACCTCGTATTGTGTTCGCACGGAGAGAATCCAGAGAATTCCTCTCGAAATGATTGCGAGTCTTCACAGCCGAGGTAATTAAATTCGATTCTAATTAAATTGTGCGTTCGATTTAATCTAAAAATACGTCGAGTGAAATCTCTAACATTTTCGGTTACCCGATTTTCAATGATAAAATTAATCGGCGATTCCTAAAGAGGAGGGCTACATGTTCACGCGTTGCGTCAGT
>SHCU01000126.1:150496-163644 GCA_004307685.1 Ceratina australensis
GCCAAAGTCCAAAAGAATCCAGGTCTTTCTTTTTTGACTTGTCTCACGACTCTCCTCGACTCTTCAGGAAGAATTCTATCCTCGATCCCATTCAAGTCTAAATCCGTTTCATTCGAGTCTTCAGATAATAATTTATCAAGTATCTTCATCTTCTCTATAATTTCATCTTCATGCGATCTGTTCATTAAAAAATTCTAATGGATGTGTCATATCGTTTCATGATTAATTGATGTAAAATTATGATTACGATACCCTCCAGGATTTCTCTGTGATATTCTCTCAGAGAGACTCAACGCCACCGGAGTGCTTTGGTAATGATTCGATGGATAAACAGATTGAGACAGTTTCTCATATTGTAGCGAAGGCCTTTGAATATTAGATGGATTGTACTGTGAATGTGATAGGGGCGATCTAGGCACCGGAGGGTTGTAATTCATCATATAGTATGGTTGAGGCTCGCTTTGAAGGGGATGGATCGAACTCAATAGCGTCAAGCCGACTGCCAGTAGATTGATCGTTGACAGCTGCATCTGAAATGAGATATCATTAATCAATCAGGGCATTACATTGAATAAAAATCTCAACAAGAACTGTCACATAAAATAAAGTTATGTTTTATAATTCTATTAAGAAAATATAATAATAATTTAGTGATTAACCCTTCGCACTTGAGAAATTTTTCCCAAAACATTTACTGAATTTCCCTGCACAATAATGATAATATATTATATGAAGTTACTGTTAATTTTCATGTTCGACGATTTAAATTAATATACATATATTATCAACAAGAATTTTGATAATTAAATTTGATTTAATCAATGATGTGCATTTTATTTTATTCAGCAAGTATTGAGTCATCTCTCGAGTACAAAGGATTGAAATATATCTATAAAATCTCTTTAAATCAATTTCAATTACTTCACGTGACAATTCGTGTTTCACTACACTATTCATTCAATTGAAATTCACAACATTATAAGTACACTTAGCAGACTTCAAGTTCTCGGATAGATCGCCAACACTTATTTCCATCGGAGCGTCGCATTCGCGTATGACAGAAACAAGAATACCACTGATTGAAAGAAATTGAACATTTACACAGCCAGTTAAACACTTGGAGTTATCACACTCGCGCGATTCTCATCACGTAATCTCTGGGAAAACGGGAAAAAACGCGAGTGACACGGCGATTCGTATTCTTCGCGCGAGTCGCTGCAATTTAAATGGTAGTCAGCGATTGGCTAACAAACTCGTGTTTAAGGGAACGCGGAAAGTCCTACGAGACCCGTTTACAGGATCGCGTTGCGACCATTGAGTCACGCAAGGTTCTCTCTCGAAAACACCGGTTGTATCGTATCATGCACCATCAATGCACTTTCACTCGCGTCGCGCTCTTCAGCAATTCATACTCCCAAGTATACACGATTCAACAAATTCAGATGGTCCGAGATGGTCACTGCATACGGTTGATTAAACTCGATCTGCTCGCGACGTTTGAGACCGGTTGAGCGCGACTGTCCACTAACAATCAGAGTTTCGAGGGTCAAAACGTTTCCCCCGTTGCTCCATTTTGACACGGCCTCGGCTCGAATGCGTGCACTGAATTCACTAACAGCGATTGCCAAACTATCGACCAACAAATTTCGGCTGTGACGAAACGGTGGAACCGTTTTTGCGATGACAGTTTGAAAGTAGAAACTAGAGTGATCATAACGTTGCAATTTACGAATCGAACCCGAGGTCAACCGGTCGTTTTATACGCGTTACCATTCGATTCGTGTGATTTTAAGATCCACGCGAAAGGATGTACCGAGAATCGCTCCCGCTAGCTGGGTGGCAAAATGACTACAGAAATGAGCACGATTGCCGGTACTCTTTATGAGCACGGCAAATCGATTCGAGATCGCTTACGAAACGACGCGCTGCTTTTATAATGGAACCGCATCCTTTAATTGGGCTCGACTTTCGAACACGATGATCACTGTCGTTACTGCGAAACGGACCGTTTCCTTCCGCGTGAATTACGTCGGCGACCAAGTGCACGCACGTAAAAAAATTGTCGAACCACATCTCTTCTGAGTATTATTTTCAATTTTCCTCCGGGTTGCTTTTGACGTAATCGAACCGGTAGCTGCCACTTTCTACGGAAGCTTCATAAATTATCACGTTCAGATTTCGATTACGTGATTGCGCGAAACACCGAGATTGCTGAACCGATTTGCATTGGAAATATCTGATATGGTTAATCCAATATGCGATCAGCTTTCTCGAACTTCTACGAGACCGATTAGATTTTTGAATCGCTCACATCCTGGAACTTCTTGAGAAACTTTAATTACACGTTCGGATAATCGGGGTTTTCGAACTTTCTCACAGGTTGCACGCTCGATTCCTCGAATTTCGATGACACTCGACACAGGTTGAATCATCTCTCGCGGTTACGAAACTTTTCTCGAACGATTGGTAGACGAGTAGCAGAAACATGTAACTCGCGGTTCGACGGGCTCGGTACTTGCCGGTCGAGGTAAAGTCAGGAGCACGTGGACCTCCCGGCCATCTTTCACTTTCACTCCTCCGCCACGTGTTTCCTCGAACGTAAATCAATGGTAATGGTAAAACGCGCGTACTCGTTCGCTCGGTTCGCTGCCGTTACTTCATCTTGGTTACAATCGTGATGCACTTCCTGTTGACGGAAATTATCTCCGACGCAATTTTCAAACCGCTTTCTTGTTAACAAGCTGCGTGATTTTATCTTGCTTCATTACCACATTCAAGTACAAGAAATTAATTTTGCAAATGTATACTAAATGAAATAAATATAAAATTTGAGAAGATTAATTAGCTTTGAACTCGTTGCCTCTTCTCATGGTCTGATTCTCCCTTCTTTCGCAATTAACACATGCGCAACTGTTTTCGAAATAATTTCCTTTGTTAAATACGAACTTACAATTAGCACATACCACTCACAAGAAAAGTACGTGAACTATCGTAACTGTTTTTTAAGTTCACGTTGTAGGCAGTATCATTTTCTTTGAACGATAATTTTACTCTCTATTTCACTATACATGTACTCACGTTTGTTTGTCCTGCACAAATATACTTATTGTGCAATCAGCTTTGCCTTTGTCCGTTATGAAATTCTTAGTTGCGTGAAGCCTGAAAATCTGTGAGAAATTGTTAAAGTTTTTTAAAGAATGAGGAAGCAATATATCATATCAAACAGTAATAGGTAAATCACAAATGCCTATTGTGTAATAGACAATAATAGAATTGTATCGCAGAAATATCTTGCGGGACTAGAGTTACACTGGCTCAAGCTTGACAGGAAAACTGTACAAATCGTAATCTAAATTCCAGTATCGTTTACCGCCGTCAAAAGTAGCAATAAAGAAAATAGCATGCAGTTACGCTAAACCGATCGTTAATACTAGCGTGTCAATTCGACAGCAAATTCAGGCAATTGCACAAGTATCGGCTTATAGATACCGCCGTTTATACGCATTCATTGCGAAAGAAAAAATTTCTGTTTCGAGATAAAAACCTGAAGGAATTTCGTGCGCGTAAAGTTTCATTTTGACTATTGTATATAATGAAGGCCTGTCAATTCTGTGGTTACGTAACGGGGTCTCGAAATCGGTTAGTAAACGGTGAATCCTTCGACCTCGGCACAGGTCTCGGAATTCGGCCACTAGCTTTAGTAGACTAAATCAGGAGAATTATGATATTATGTGAACGCATAATGTATGATGTAATCGCGCACAAGCATTATAATAAAAATGAATAATAAAAACAGTTCAAAGATAATGTAATTAAATGTGTGCACTACTGTATAGCAAAATGTTATCTTTCATTATTTCTAAACGTTGTTACTAATTAAAAATTGTCATTTTGAATCAGTTGTTATATTGTATAAAAGATATTTAATATTTCAATTAAAATCTACTAATTTTTCTAGCATTAAATTTAGTTTTGAAAAATGATTAAACCTGCTGAACTACTTGAATATCAGGATCAGCAAATAATTAATTGACTCAAAGGAAATACTGGTTAAGTAAGTGTTTATGGTTAATTTAATTCCTGCTTAACGACGAAGATAAGCAAATTAGCTAAATAGATATAATTATCAATCCTACCTTGAATCAATTGACGCGAAATCTCAAGATTCCTCACAATCGATTAATCGAAACAGTGTCAGAATTCGAGTTCAGAAAGAGTTTTGTAGGAACGACACGTAAGAACGCGTAGGAACAAATGCATCTTGCGGGACGGCGTAGCCGACACTAAACGAGATGAGACTCCACCGCCTTTCGATATCTCGAATCAGCTCCGAAGGTCGCCGCGTTTTTTTTTTTTTACGAAATATGCTCGCGTGTCGGCGTAACAGTAACGAATTTTCGAAATCCTATAGACCCCCCCTGCGTCGTAACATCCCCATCGGTTGAAGAGAATTCGTTGGAATGATGCGCGACACGCTCTGCGTGTCTCTTCTCGTGGCGTGGAAAATTGGGCAACGAATGGCGATTACGTAAATGTGTGATCGTGATTTTACAATGCAAATGTAATTCGAATAGAAGTTACCTGGAGTTACCCGGGGAACGTAGTAAGTATGAAAAATGATACTAATATAAATGCTACAAATAATACTGAAATAAATGGTAAACGATAAAAAGTTTGAATTTTGTTAATAATGAGTTTTTGAATAATGGATTAATAATTGCTTAAAAAGCAAATCCGGCGCCTGTTAAACAGCAAGTCGGTGAACTTTCACATGCAACGAGAAACAGGTTTCCAGGCGGCTGTTTAAACGAACTTCGATTACTTCAAGAACACTTTGTTCCAGTAGTCCAGTACTGCTTGCAGGTTTATGTAATAATACATTTACTATTAATATAATTTATTGTTTTTCCTCGTGTCTTCAATAGTTCCTAGCACTTTACATGTAAACTGTAACCACGTAGAAGACTCGAGAAAAGTGGAACATGCGTACCGATAATTAATCACACGTAATGCTCTTCGCTCATTGAAGTCTTGTAAAACTAGGTAGCTTCTTTCCATTTACAGCTGACCTCAAATTGCACAATTGACCGTTTCTTTATGGTAGGTACAAAGTTCATTAAATTTTTAAACCTACACTCGAGAAGGTCAAATTGTTAATTGCACGTTTATGTCTTTCTATATTTCAAGCAAGAATGAAATACTAATTTCGATAAAATTTTGTCTAAGCGTGTCATTCGCAGAATGTCTAACGTAACACTCGAATACTTTGCATATTTCTATTGCGTAACATTTTGACAGTTGATCGACACGGCTGAAACACGGCCAGCTTTTGATAGTCAATTAAATATCATTTTATTTGCTTCATTTTCTGTTTGGTGGAATAATGCTTTCACCGGACATAATTTCCTTTGTTAAATACGAACTTACAATTAGCACATACCACTCACAAGAAAAGTACGTGAACTATCGTAACTGTTTTTTAAGTTCACGTTGTAGGCAGTATCATTTTCTTTGAACGATAATTTTACTCTCTATTTCACTATACATGTACTCACGTTTGTTTGTCCTGCACAAATATACTTATTGTGCAATCAGCTTTGCCTTTGTCCGTTATGAAATTCTTAGTTGCGTGAAGCCTGAAAATCTGTGAGAAATTGTTAAAGTTTTTTAAAGAATGAGGAAGCAATATATCATATCAAACAGTAATAGGTAAATCACAAATGCCTATTGTGTAATAGACAATAATAGAATTGTATCGCAGAAATATCTTGCGGGACTAGAGTTACACTGGCTCAAGCTTGACAGGAAAACTGTACAAATCGTAATCTAAATTCCAGTATCGTTTACCGCCGTCAAAAGTAGCAATAAAGAAAATAGCATGCAGTTACGCTAAACCGATCGTTAATACTAGCGTGTCAATTCGACAGCAAATTCAGGCAATTGCACAAGTATCGGCTTATAGATACCGCCGTTTATACGCATTCATTGCGAAAGAAAAAATTTCTGTTTCGAGATAAAAACCTGAAGGAATTTCGTGCGCGTAAAGTTTCATTTTGACTATTGTATATAATTAAGGCCTGTCAATTCTGTGGTTACGTAACGGGGTCTCGAAATCGGTTAGTAAACGGTGAATCCTTCGACCTCGGCACAGGTCTCGGAATTCGGCCACTAGCTTTAGTAGACTAAATCAGGAGAATTATGATATTATGTGAACGCATAATGTATGATGTAATCGCGCACAAGCATTATAATAAAAATGAATAATAAAAACAGTTCAAAGATAATGTAATTAAATGTGTGCACTACTGTATAGCAAAATGTTATCTTTCATTATTTCTAAACGTTGTTACTAATTAAAAATTGTCATTTTGAATCAGTTGTTATATTGTATAAAAGATATTTAATATTTCAATTAAAATCTACTAATTTTTCTAGCATTAAATTTAGTTTTGAAAAATGATTAAACCTGCTGAACTACTTGAATATCAGGATCAGCAAATAATTAATTGACTCAAAGGAAATACTGGTTAAGTAAGTGTTTATGGTTAATTTAATTCCTGCTTAACGACGAAGATAAGCAAATTAGCTAAATAGATATAATTATCAATCCTACCTTGAATCAATTGACGCGAAATCTCAAGATTCCTCACAATCGATTAATCGAAACAGTGTCAGAATTCGAGTTCAGAAAGAGTTTTGTAGGAACGACACGTAAGAACGCGTAGGAACAAATGCATCTTGCGGGACGGCGTAGCCGACACTAAACGAGATGAGACTCCACCGCCTTTCGATATCTCGAATCAGCTCCGAAGGTCGCCGCGTTTTTTTTTTTTACGAAATATGCTCGCGTGTCGGCGTAACAGTAACGAATTTTCGAAATCCTATAGACCCCCCCTGCGTCGTAACATCCCCATCGGTTGAAGAGAATTCGTTGGAATGATGCGCGACACGCTCTGCGTGTCTCTTCTCGTGGCGTGGAAAATTGGGCAACGAATGGCGATTACGTAAATGTGTGATCGTGATTTTACAATGCAAATGTAATTCGAATAGAAGTTACCTGGAGTTACCCGGGGAACGTAGTAAGTATGAAAAATGATACTAATATAAATGCTACAAATAATACTGAAATAAATGGTAAACGATAAAAAGTTTGAATTTTGTTAATAATGAGTTTTTGAATAATGGATTAATAATTGCTTAAAAAACAAATCCGGCGCCTGTTAAACAGCAAGTCGGTGAACTTTCACATGCAACGAGAAACAGGTTTCCAGGCGGCTGTTTAAACGAACTTCGATTACTTCAAGAACACTTTGTTCCAGTAGTCCAGTACTGCTTGCAGGTTTATGTAATAATACATTTACTATTAATATAATTTATTGTTTTTCCTCGTGTCTTCAATAGTTCCTAGCACTTTACATGTAAACTGTAACCACGTAGAAGACTCGAGAGAAGTGGAACATGCGTACCGATAATTAATCACACGTAATGCTCTTCGCTCATTGAAGTCTTGTAAAACTAGGTAGCTTCTTTCCATTTACAGCTGACCTCAAATTGCACAATTGACCGTTTCTTTATGGTAGGTACAAAGTTCATTAAATTTTTAAACCTACACTCGAGAAGGTCAAATTGTTAATTGCACGTTTATGTCTTTCTATATTTCAAGCAAGAATGAAATACTAATTTCGATAAAATTTTGTCTAAGCGTGTCATTCGCAGAATGTCTAACGTAACACTCGAATACTTTGCATATTTCTATTGCGTAACATTTTGACAGTTGATCGACACGGCTGAAACACGGCCAGCTTTTGATAGTCAATTAAATATCATTTTATTTGCTTCATTTTCTGTTTGGTGGAATAATGCTTTCACCGGACGTGGAAGTCTACGAAAATAATTAACAAACGTTTGCAATACCATGTTACATGTTTCTAGTCGCAAGATAGTACTATAAGGTATAACGTCACATTACCGTTCCGTACAAAGTATATTTATAACGAAATTAATTGCATAGAATGATATCGACTGTACACATTAATTTCCTTTAACAATAGTTCAAATACATATTTTGCACTGTCATAATTGGCAATGCAACATAAAATTGGTTTTCTATTATATATTTAATTTGAAAAACAGGAGAGAAGGAAGAAAAATGAGAATTAAATGATTACTAGAATAATAAATACACTAAGTTTTATAGAAAATTTGGTAACATATTTTTATTTCTTACAACAATTTCACGATTGATCGCACGACGAAAATTTGTTTGGTATTACGTTTAAACGGCACTCGGCTATCTAAAGCTACTAATGAGCCTTCAAACTACAAATGCATTACAGTTTGTATTTCCCTCTTGCCTAGAAAGCATTTCGTGCAGGAAGCAAACTCTTAATGAAAGTCAAATTCGAACGAATGCTTCCACCAGTGAAAACGCAATTATAATTATTTCATACGTTTGTTCGATGGCAGGAGAGGCAATTAGGGGATTCTAAATCGTGGCACGTGCTCGCGATGTGTTTTCTACCGTGTTTGTTGCACTGCGCTTAAAAAATATTATACACGCTGTCACGCGAGTAATATCGTGTTGATCAATGGCAATGTTTTAGTTACATCGGAATCATTACAAGATTTAATGACCATAGGAAACATTGTCACTTATTAAAATTCATTATTGGTAATCATCCAATTCCCAGAGCTCCAACCAAATTCTATTGTTATTTTATATTGTGTGTTATTTCATTCTCTTTGGTCATACGACTAAGTGATCATCAAGTTTAAAGTACAAGAGCACCTGTGAGTTCTTATGAGAACTGGAGGATTATTTTCATCACGTTAGATAAGACTACCATCATTTACAATTCCTTCTAATAAAATATCTAACAAAAACCACTAGCTACACCTGAGCTTCCAATTACATTTCCTTTGAAATTAACAAGATCTCAGTTTCTATCTTCAGACTATATTTAAACGAGGACCTCGGAATCGTTTTTGATTTCGTTAGCGAGTAACGATAACGGCTGATTAACCGGTGCCCTCATCCAGCGCTTGAAGGAATAATTTACACCGCATATCGTTAACGAGTTCATTTTAATGAGGATTATCCGATGGTAGACCCTTGATCGCGAAGGCTCCACGGAAGAATGGCTTGAACACTTCTAGGACTGTCTGTGTTCTGCGGGCTGAGTTCTGGAAAACGTGGAAAAATCACTTTTCGTTGTAGGAAATAAATAATTAACATTCGAAACGCGAGATGCTTTAATTTATGATCTCTCATCTGTTCGCGTCTCACGATCAGCTATGCAATTATGCAATGTTGGGTGAAGGGTGACACATTTACGTTAATTTGTCCGACGTGATAATTACAAAAAATATGACAAGCTCTGTATCTGCACCTCCGATTCGACGTATCGATTTCCGCGATCAGATCAAAGTCTCTATTGTGCAAACCGGATAATCGGATTAGGACACGATATACTTACAAGTATCAGGCTGCTTAGGATTTTACTGACATTGGTAACCACGGTGAAACCGGTGCCGAACGCCTGAGCCGGAACATCCAAGGATACCTTTGTCCTGTCGAACACGGGGATGTCCTCTGTGGTGGTCGAGTAGCCCTTTAAAAAATAAACAAGAATAAAGACAAACCGACGGATAGCGTTTCGCAACGTTTAAGGCCTGTCGCCGATATTATCGCGAACGGGGAGAGAAAAATCGAGAGACTCGTTCCAGCGAAATATCTGTGTCGCCAACGTGCTTACGCTCTTGTACACGATCCGCGCTTTGACGCAATCGTACCGCGTCGCTGTGTGCGTAAATTGTCTATATTATCTATGTAATTGACCGCATGGTGAAAGAATCGTGACAGGTATGTGACGACATGTCGCGGTACAGTTTTTACTAATTTCATTCCATGCTATCCGGTTTGATAAGTCTGTTACTATAGGGATGTCCTCTGTGGTGGTCGAGTAGCCCTTTAAAAAATAAACAAGAATAAAGACAAACCGACGGATAGCGTTTCGCAACGTTTAAGGCCTGTCGCCGATATTATCGCGAACGGGGAGAGAAAAATCGAGAGACTCGTTCCAGCGAAATATCTGTGTCGCCAACGTGCTTACGCTCTTGTACACGATCCGCGCTTTGACGCAATCGTACCGCGTCGCTGTGTGCGTAAATTGTCTATATTATCTATGTAATTGACCGCATGGTGAAAGAATCGTGACAGGTATGTGACGACATGTCGCGGTACAGTTTTTACTAATTTCATTCCATGCTATCCGGTTTGATAAATCTGTTACTATCTCAAAAAAAAAAATATTTTTCTTTTAATCTGTCCAACCGGCCGTCTTCATCCCGTTCATCTTAGGAGGTACAGGAAAGGGCACAGGAGATCGTTTGCGAAATTACTCGTTTCGTACACAAAAAACATGATCTCAATTTTATTTGACATCATTATCACCATTATCCACCATCATCATCATCAACATGGATGTATATGTATACTCGGTTAAAAAATAAATCTATTTACAATTAGCTCGCACAGCGTTGAGGTACGCGCGGTACTCTTAATTAGAGCCGCGCGGGGAAACTAAGCCCTAAGGGATTATGTACAGCGTCGCACAGTTTAACGTCGTCTATTCGTCGTTCACTTCTCGTAAGTAACCGCATGGGAGTAGTTCGCTCTAATTAGATTACTCTGTCGGGGTCTGGGGTGGGTGCTTATCACGCAAGTGGGGGAGGAAGAGAAGATCCTGGCGTTCTTATCGGCCGCTCTAAAAAGAAAAATCCATTGTCGTTTAGTTTTGCTCCGCGACTCTGCTCGCATAGCCGTTCTTCCGATGATTTTTGTTTTGTTTTGCGATTTTTAGATGGATGATTTAGCGTCAAGGATCCTCCGATAAGCGTTGCTGCTCGGTGGTCCCTTTGGACGTGTCCAAAGTCCAGGGTCCAACGTCCTCGCTTGCACCTCGAGTTTTTTTTAAGCCGTATAATACGCCGTTTGCGGTGGATCGTATTCGTACTGTTTGTACAATAGTCATTTTAATCGGCAAGTTCAGCTGACGTGTTAACTGTTATTCTAGTGCTCCAAAGCCCATTCTCCACCGCGTCATATTAATATAATTAATAATTCAACGACTTCTGTTAATTTTTTAGAACAGTTATCCGGTAAGCTATAGAGCAAGCTGTTATTCAGGGATACATATCTTCGTGGTACTTATATGAAATATTAGAAGTAGTATAATTATATTCATGGCATAGTAAAAGGTAGTACGTGCGAGTAGAGTGTATCGTGAATGAGATCATGCGTACGGTTCGCATAGGTAAAACCTACGCGTGCAGGCTTCAAGAGGAAAATGAAATCGTTTAATGAGAGTGCTGCCCGTTAATGCCGCTCTCGTCCGGAGCAACTTTCGATAATAAAATAGAGACGAAGTGGTAAAAGGAGCAAAGTGGCTGGTTAATCAGACGACGAGCAACGGTCTCCTTTCTCAGCGTGGAACATTCGTCGGGTGCAGCCAGAAACATTAAAATAACAGAGAGACAGATTGTGAGGAGATAAAGAATAGATGTTTATCGTGACCCTACCCCTCCAACGTTCGCGTACGCTCCGAGGTTCACACCAACGCCAGACTCGCCCGTCGAACCGGAACTGTGGCTGGAGCCACCGTTATGGTTTTGGCTTAAAGACGACAGGCTACCGAGCTTCGCGCTCAGCACATTCGCTAAGATTTGACCGGTCGAACCTCCGTTGTGTCCTACATTCCACAAATCATTTTTCATCACTTCACGTAAATGCTAATAAATGAAAATAAATTTCTCAGCGTTTTCTGTTCACGTTACCTGAGCTCGAGTCATGGTCATGAGACTCGGTTTTCGCCGCGCTTCCAGCAGACAAGCCGGAGACAATTGAGCTAAGCGGCGCTAATTTCGATACCGTGGCTCCGATCAATCCTTGCTTCGCGTTCGAGAAGAAAGTTTGAGCGCTGTGCAACACCGGTCCTACGCTACCACTCGCCGCTTGGATCTTCTGAGCGATCAACTCGCTGATGAACTTGCTGGTGGCCGATTGTTTCGCGTCGATACCGAACGCAGCGTTCTTCACCTTGTTCGCCTCGTCGAGGTCGGACAGAGCTTTGGTCTTCGAGTCGATGAACGAATCCAGCTTCTATAACGAGATGACAACTTGAAAGCGCTCGCGGTTAACGAAGATATCGAGTTTGACAAATGATCTTACACCGAAGACGAAGTTCAGAATCCCGTTAGATATGCCCAGTTTCACGACACCGATCTTTCTTTTATCCCTGTCTGTCCTCTCGCCGTCCACTGCCTGATCATCGTCAGCTTCCACTACGTACACCTAAAATAGAAGCGAATTATATTATAAGAAAAGTGACTCATCGTCTGTTTTATAAAATAATTGTTATATCGGAAAATAATTTGAATCCGTTAATTCGGATGTAAGATGTTCTCCAAATGTTTGTGGGAAAATTCTTCGAGTGCAAAAGGTTAAATGAAGATGTACTTGGAAAGAAATGTTTTAGCAACACAGCGTCTAACGAACGAGTTGAGTAACCGGGGAAAGGAGAGAAAGGATGAAAAAGTTCAATGTTGCAAAGAAATTTGCAATATGAGATCGGAATCCTCGATACCGTTTAATATCGTTTCAGATAAGGTGCAGATCGTATTTGAGTAGACGAAAACTGGTAGGATTTTAATTAACCGTGAGGGAAATAGTTTACGTTGCGTTAGAGACCACGTGTGCCTCGGAAATTTTCGTTACGCGCTCCGTATCCGGCTTCGCGTGTCTGCGTGCGTGAAGTTAGTCAACCACTTTCACTCTTCGCCCGTTCCTCGCCGGATCACAATTCTCTCTCTCTCTCTCTCTCCCTCCGTTTTTCATTTCGCCCGTAAATCTTCTTTACGCTGTTCAGGCATGTTGCAACAAGAAATCGAAGCTAGAGAACAAGATATTGCGGCGTCCGACAAGTGTTTGCTCTTAGAGCTTTTAGTTCGGCTCGCGTAAGCGACGGCGGAGTATTTAAAGCCCGAAATGTGCGCTTTCACTTTCGCGGTTCTCTATGGGTTCTCGGTTTAAGTTTACTGATTTCTGCTAACAAACACTCAATCTTCTGTCGCAGTAAATAATAATTAAA
>SHCU01000126.1:169769-195214 GCA_004307685.1 Ceratina australensis
ATTGTTCGATGTGTCTTAACCCACTTTCTCACATTCGTCGTAAGGCTCGATATTTAACTTCCTCGAAATGGAATGATTTATGATCGATTAATCCGGAAATGTTCAACACTTTCGCCTTCACGAATTCGCAGAGAACCATCCTCCAGGAAACACGACCGGTTTCATCTTCGACAATTATTGGCCCGAATACCTTTACGTAATCGTTACATGTATCCTTTTACCTACCTCTGTTAGCCTGTAATGGACTCACGTCACCGTGTACGTGCTCTTATTGGTAGCGATGGGTATACGTCGTGAGAGAAACTTAATTCAATACGGGTTAAAAAATTGTTCGCTTAATATTGCAATTTTAAAACTATATTGAAATTTTACCTAGATAAACCCAGATAAAAAATCTGTCTTACTTTTATGATAATTAATTTTCTTATTTCATTTATTATAAGTTGCAATAACTGCAGTCATACGTATTAAATGAAGAATAGATAAATATATTGTTAGAACTCCAGTGAAGAGAACTGATACGGCTTAGAGCCATCACTAAGCGTATGCATATCGCTCCGCAGGCCGAATAAATTCATCGTCCTTACTTTCTCCGGCCACGAAACTTCCTACACTGCTTTCCTACAGTATCTCCAGGTATCAACTAGGTGTTTGTAAACACCATTCAATCATACTTATTACAGTTGTAACACATCTACACACATACGCACGAATCTCTGCTTTATTTTCACAAAACACTAACCCGTTACATCATGAATTGCGAGTTTTTTTCTGGACCGGAGAAAGTTCCCAATTTTTATAATCGTTCTTAAATAATAAGAGGAAATCAGCGTGACTCGACGAAAGCGGCTTTTCGAATAATGTTATGTGAAGTGCGTGCAATAGACATTTTTAATTGATATAATTAATAAGAATAGGCTTCCAATAAGTATAGGCTATTATGTCTAATGTTTTTCGTTTAGAAAACCTCATTAATCAAAATTGGTAAAATAAATAATCCAAGATGTTATAAGTAATTTTTATATTTATTTCTCAGAGAAATATGCGGAATTCGTGTAAAGAAATCTCTGTGAGATTAGTGAGATAGTTTTCGAAGCTGTTGGTCTTCGTATGGAATGGGTTACGTTCCTTGTCCTGATTGCGAAGCTCGCAAGAGGCAATGAGTCAATTTCACGCGTCAAGATTGCGTATAATTGCACGATGCATCGCGCACCTGTTCTACAAATAACATGCGTTTTGCAACTTCCAGAATAGGACGAGTCGTGCAGGTCTGAGTAAAGATCAGATTAACGGGATTAATATAATAGAACTTCCACGTGGAGGTATCTAACAATGAAACAGAATACTGCTATGTGGAAATACGTATTTATTTTTATTTTCATATTCACATTAATGAAACCTTAATTACTAATCTTTATTGAAGTTTCCATTCAAAGAGATATTGCTTATCATAGAGAGATCGAAAGCTGCTTAGTTATCTGAGGATCTGCATTCATTTTTACTTACATATTACACATTTACATTAATGAGACGTTAATTACTGTTGTTGATGCTTCCTTTCATAGAGATGCCATTTACGATAGAAGACTGATGCTGGCTGATTTACATTTCCCATTGTATAACAAAAAAAAATGAGATTATTCATGACAAAGAAAACAAGCAGAGAAGAATATAGAGCCCGTCTCCGGTTAAATTCCGCGACAGCGAGGCACATGTCATCGTAACGATTTTATTTGCCCGCGCCTTTTACGCAACCTCCGGTACGATCCGTTTTATGTAATTATTATACGAGCAAGTGTATCAGGCCTCAGCCTCTTCCACCGGGTGAAAACATTTCTCCAGGCGACCGAGACGAAAGTAAAAGTTCCCCGGTAACTCTCGATTTCTTTCATCTGGAAATTCGACGCGACGCGAGGTTCCCCGGTTGCGTTTCAAACCCGTTGCGGCTGGCATGCAATTTTATCATCCACGCGTTGCTACAATTCCTCGGTTGTAGAAAGTATCGGTGCAAAGTCGAGGCGAGTAAAAGTCCTTCGAGCGGTTGCGCAACTCGAACTTGTGAAATTTCCGGATGAGAGGGTACACGTGGTCCAAGACCTTAAACTTCGCAGCTGCCCTGTCCCGTTAACTTCGGTGAAGACGTTGCTCAAATTCATGACTCTCTCACGTCGACTTTATCTTAATTTATTGAGACATTGATATATATTATTTATACTAAAGTAACCACGTATGGCCAAAATGACCCCGCTTAAATTCTTCTATAAGGAATAAAAATAAAACAAAAATGATTTCATCATGTATTTAAAAATGTAACTATGATTTAAACTGATACCAAACTAACATATCAATGTCAACGTTCAATAGCATTCAAAGATAATAATATATTATATTAGCGTGCAAAATCTATCGGTAGGTTTCGAGTTAAAATATGCTTAACACTGATTCATTGAACTACATTTTATGAAACCAGTTTACATTGAAGGATCCTCACAATGAACTATAATCGTATTCATTTATGCATACAACAAAGCAACTTATGAATAACAGTGCCTATTATGTTCCAAGGATCGGGAGCGATAAATATTGATTGAAAAAAATAATACTAGCTTTCTTTGTACGATGCAAACTACGCGTTGCAAAATTTCGTTACTCTTTTTACTTAAAGGTTATTATCGCTTGCGACAAGAATCATCGAAGATGAACCTAGCGATATCCGTGAACTTTCTGATCTAGATAATCTCCATGCATCGTCCCCAAGTTAATTAGCGATGGAACTGGCTCGAAAAGTCCTTAACACCGTCCTCCGGGTCGGCAATTTAAATTGGACTGAAAAAGAAATTTACCTATGGTCAGACAAATTCAGATCTAATAATACTGTAATAACAATTTGCATAATAAATCATATTGCGTTATTTGTTATTCAATGAATAAATTAATAAAAAATATTAAATGAAGAATCGATAGGATCTTCAATAAAGTAATGATCGGGCGAGGTTAAATTATGTTTTATTCAATGAAGCTTCTAAAAAAACATAAACGCTTGTAACAGGGTCGCCGACCTAATTCTTAATTTTTTATCGAACCTATCATTCGTTTACCATATCTGCTTTATGTATAAGGTTGTTCGAATTCTATCGATATCACTGCGTTCCATGAGCCAGTCAACGTGTTACGAAATATCAATACTGAGTATCCTTATTCCGGTATTTAATCGTGCAATTTCATCTAACATGTGTTACGCAAATGCACAATTGATTTGCTTTAGAGATCTGAACCGGGCGGTATCTTTTCATATAGGAAATTGCACGACTAATACGGGACGTTGAATAAAACATTTTGAAACCAGCTCAGAGATTTATTTCTTCTTGTAGAAAGTTGAGCGCTCTGTTTTGGTACAATACTGGTTTCATATCAAACCGTTGATTCCGTATCATCTCACTTCCTTTTTGTTTTGCAGATTTTGATCTTGCATCGTGAAATCCAACTAACCCGTTCGCAGAAGTTGCAAAACCGCTTCTAAACTAAATGTTTCTAAATCTACCATTGTGAAAAGATTCGACGCTGCGCATACTGATATTCCTAAGAGCGTCAGCTATAAATATTCATTCGGGAAAATCGGAAACGCTGTAACGGTGAAAAATTGGCCACGTCTAATCCGCTGAGATTTTTCTATCTAGAAGTCTGAGGATAACAATTTTACGAATAGTGTCCAAGGGTCAAACAATATTCGTAGCAAAAAGTTCGGCTTTCTTTCGAGAATGGAAAGTGAACGGCCTTCGGTGTCGACGTCCGATCTGCGTGGCCACGCTTACTACGCGAAAAACAAGGAAAACGTCTAACCAGTTATCAAGTCTAACATATGGAGTACACACTTTGTTACACTCCACATAATTTTCGTGCTAACGCTTTCTAAATTTCAATATGTGAATCACGAACCCACGCTGTACTTGCTACTTTATAAATTCAAATAAAATCATTTCTAATAAATCACCATTTACATATAAAAAATGTATTTTCCGTCTTTGCATAACTCGGTCGCGTAGGATTTATCACAGGGTTTTTTTCGTTTTGTAAAACGGCCACCGCAGATTTCGCGTGATGATTTAATACGGTCAGTAAACCTGCGGACGCGAACGGTGGAAACGAAATCGCGGGGAAATACCGTGATCGATATCGGAGTTCCTGGATCCTGTAAATCGACGATTAACGGTGGCTACCTGCAATTCCTCGGTACCACCCGTGACTTTCACGGTCCGATAACGTTATTGCCAAGTGTACGTATATAAAACAGGTAGTAAACCAGTGGTGTTACGGTCGTGGGTGGTGCCGCGAACGAACGGAAGAAAGAAAGTCGATCTTCCGCGGTTGCTCATAGGTCAAACAGTGAAATTGCTTTCACCTACGACGGTTACTTTAGACAGAGGTCTCTCGCCGGTACGTACAGAATCTCTTTCGATCCCGGATCTCTCGGAGGACTTTACGACCTATGGCCACGTAAATTAACTCTTAATTAACGGCTGCCGATGCCAATCGACGATCCCGTCAAAATCTGATTTGATACAAGGTCGAAGGTTTCCTAACAGTTACTTTTCCTTTTTCATGTAATCGGCGACGTGACGTTGTTCCGTTTACAATTCGCTATGCTACTGACTGTATTAACGAGGCATTGGCGTTACTAGACGGGTTTGACATAAACGCAGCGCGTGTCACGAACTCGTTTTACCTACGTGTAGGCAAAATTCGCGTTCGGTGTTCGTGCGTAAAATGAAAAGTTCCCTTAACTGGTTCGTATCCGCCGCGACGGAGCCAGCCATTATTAGACTGCTATTAATCAGAGACAATATGGTGAAATATTGATTTAGAAAAATGATGCATCTGTTTGATTGACGTTATCCGATGACGAAACGGCATTACGGTTACGAAATAATGTGTTAATACGTCGAATTGATGTGTAAATGCCGTACCGCGTGTTCCATATGCAAAGTAGCAGGTTACATTTGTCATTCTTTGTATGTTTTGAAATCGTGGTTATACGGTTAAATTTGAATAAACTTGAACTGGTCAAATTCATTAGTGCAACAAGACGAGAATCCATGATTTTGCGAAGTCGCCTCTTCAAAGAAATTTAAATGAACTCCGAGACTATTGAAAGTCTACAATTCCTTAAAATGTTTGAGCGGCAGAAATGTAAGGCCGTGCAACACTTCCTGAGCGCCATTACCGAAACTTAATTTAATTTATTTCGAGTTCCTCCTCGAGCGGAGCCATTAAGCTCGATGGGAAGCGGAGGCAGCGGATTAACGGATGGACCCCATCTCGTTTCGTGAAACAACGATCGTTACGTCACGCGTGAAATTGTATCTGTCTCGAGAGCGGAACGCGTCCGCGAAAGCTCCTCTTTCTCGAATCACGTAACGCCCGCTGTATCCCATTACGCGTCACCCACCTTCACGACCACCAACATTGGGCCGAAGCTACTCTAACCCTTACGTGCATGCTGTTATAAAATTAATAAATGAAGTTTTGAGAAATGGAAAATATTAGTAGACGTTTTTTATTTTTTTTCATACAGATTTACAGAAGCAGTCAATATTTTCTGTGTTCTATGGAAGCTCTATTTCACAAATTGGAATTGCGACAATCGTTCCGGTCTACTCGTGGTTATACTAATCGACTCGATAGGAGGATTGACTGTAGTCGGTCTATAATATGGTTTGTTATAAGAGGGCGGCTTGCTATAGGTATTTGGCGGCGGACCGTAAGGTTTCGGTTCGTTCGGCTCGCTCGAGGAACTTGACGAGCTCGACGAGCTCGATGAGGAGGTGCCCAGAATATTCGATAACGATGCGAACAGTGCGAACGGATTCGAAGACATCGATGGCTGAAAAGTTCAGAAAGTATCATAGAGGGATTACAGAGGGACAGAGAAGAATTCTAGAGTGAAAGAAAGTAAGTTTAGAGTGTAAGAGGAGATAAGATTGACGGGAACTTACTGCACCGTATGTAGCGCGATCACCGTTGCCGTAAGCTCCGCCACCGTTTCCGTAACTAGGGGGTGGCCCGTAGGACTGTTGGCCGCCACTGGATCCTGCGCTAGATCCTGATATCGATCCTGCAACTATCGCTTTTACGAGAGTCGCTATGTCTGATTTACCACCTGGGCCTGAATTCTGAAATAAATGCAAGTACGAAAACGTTAGAATGAATGATAACGAGTCGTTGGAAAAAGTAGGAAAGAGTTGACAGTTAGAAAGCGACAGAACAACACGGATTTAGTTATGAAATTGTTGGTTTATTAGAGAAGAACAGAAGTTGACAAGTTGACAAAAAAAGTGATGCGTACTTTGCTAAGACTAGAGACGACGCTAGCGACCAGGTTCGATAGTACAGACATCTTCCCGGGTCCAGTAGGCTATAAAATTAAATTACACATCACGCTGTTGTAAAGTTGATGTGAATCATTTTATTATTATGTTACCTCGAGCAGAGGGCCTGACGAGGCCTTGAACAAATCGGCAGCCGACGATCCACCTTGACCCGGTGGCTAGAAATCACATTATCTTTTAACACGCACCAAAAATATTTTGCTAATTACCACGTGTACCTTGCTACTTTGATGGCTCAATGGCAGAATCAGCGGACCAGAGAGAGGTCCAATTAACGGCGCGCTTAATTGAAGTATCGGTGTCAAAATCGCAGCCGAGTCCCTCTTCTGTCCCTCCCTGTCCTGAAATAAATCTCATCGTAATCTGTACCTGTGAAGCGAACTCCAGAAAGGGTAGAACTCACTCTGCTGAATTGGAGGAGTACCGGTACTAGGAGTCCCGGTATATCGATCCCTTCGTTTTCCCCGTCTCCCTAAAACCACGGTTCAATATATATGAATGAAAAAGTAGACACCAAGGAGCAAAGTTCGTACGATTTGTTGGATCTGTCAAGTGATTCACAAGGACTCGTTGAATCTATTACCTCTGAGAGTTCTTGAAGAAGAGGAATACCGGCCTCGAGCACGTCAACGATATCGGCGTCGGATTCGGGCTGGAAAATTAAACGAAAATAGGTGCCACGATAAACGTATTCAACTATCTTATTTAAAACATTCTTAGGTCCTCTTCACATTATTAGGATTTAACAGTCTGGTTTTTAATGCCCGACTAAGAGGATATATTAACTGCGAACTAATACTCATATTTTTAGAGACAGATTCAATGTATTATTATGGAACTCATTAAAGACAAAGAATATGCTTTTCGAAATGCAACAAAATTTTCCATTTGTTTTTTTAACGTCTAATTTCAAATCTCCCATTTGGGCATTCAGTCTATTTTCATTACAGAGATAATATCTCCATAATTTTGATACGTCTATGATATAAAATCATTAATAGTAAAAAAAAACTATAAGAATATCATTTTACACAGCCAGTTTTCAATCGAACGTCAAGATCCGAGTAATATGAAAGCCTCTTACGTCACTGAGATCTTCTATAATAGGCGCGGCGATCTGAAGTAAATCGATCACGGCTTGAATGGAACCACCACCCTCTTCCTCCTCTTCAGAAGATTCGCTCTCATCGGATTGGCTCTCACTTTCCTCTTCCGATTTGCTCCCATCGTTACCATTTTCTGCACTTCCGCTTGCCTCTTTGCTGCCACTCTCCTTACTTCCGCTTTCCTCTTTGCTACCGCTGCTCTCCTTACTTCCACTCTCTTCGTTGCTACCGTCGTTCTCCGCGCTACCAGTTTCCTCCTCGCTTCCATTTTCGTCGTCATCCTATATTGTTAATATCTACGTAAAATTAAAACAGTAGATGGCCGCAATTGCAGATAACAAATAATTGAACGTACCTCGAGATTCTGCGTCCGATTCCGTCTTCCTTGTTTGTACGCGGACTGAAATCAACGAATCGGCTTCAGTTACGCTTCGCGAGCGAACTTAAAGAAAAAACGTGTCGCGTTCACACGCGAATAAAGAGTGAACGTTTCGGCGAGTTGACAATTACGCAAGCGAACTTTACACGGCCTATACAGGCCGCGCATAATCAGTGAAATCTGTTGCAGAAAATCGAACGCGTCTCGTGGCGCTTAACCAAATTCACTTTCTCACCGGGCGAATACACATATTCATCATGTATATTCATACGCGTGATGCTTTCCTTCAAATAAAGAAATCCGCGTCTGGATGCTCGACGAATGACGTAATACCGGCTTTCGATTTTATTGACTTACAACTAAATATCAGCACCTCGTGCGCGATGATAGCCGATTAAGCAATCTATTGGAACGTGAACCTCGCACTAGGCTCGTCAAATTTCGCGCAATCCTTAACTTTACGTACCTCGTACGTAGTTTTCTTGTTCTTTTAATCACGCGCGCCTTTCACTTCAATTACCTTAAAAATCGCACGGTTCTCTTGTTTCTGTTTAACTACCGTAATCAAGCGTGAATTTCTTTTTCTAGAACGACTATGCGTATTCACCGACTAACAACGAGAGGCAAATAGTGTCGGTCGTTATATCTGTATTTCTTAATCTCGCACGATTTTAATCTGTTAATAACGCAGTCTTCTTCAAGCAGGTTAAATTGCTCGCTCTCAGCGATTCTTGCAGAATATCACGTATTTCATTTGAATAATTTCTCAATTAACAGATTAATAAATTATAAAATAATTATTCTAGGTTATTCAGTTTGTTTCGACATAGACAAAACGATGTTCCATATTTCCAATCGAACTCACCGATGGTTTTTGAGTTGGGTATAATTCGGTCCTCGATGGTGGTCGGACTCTTTGCCTCGCCGGAGTCTTCTGCGTCGTCGATGCAACGTTCTGATCGAAGGGAGGCGGTGTAAGATTCGTGGAAGGTGTATTGTTCCTCCTCAACGCCACGAAAGTTTTTAAGAATTGAGTGATCACCGACGGTTGACGAGATTTCGACTTCTTCGGTTTCTTCGAATTGCTCTTCTTCTTATCTTGTTTCTTCTTCTCTTCCTTCTTCGTCTGGTTCCTTGATTCAGTTAATTGAGCACCGTCGTCGAGTACTACGTTGATCTGCCCGGACTCGTTAGTCAGAGTGTAATTAGTGTCAAAGTACGGTGGAAATTGATCAGGAGGATCTCTAGTAGGTATCGCGAAGTATGTGTCCCTTTCGTAATTGGTCGTTGTCGTCTCGATGGTTTCTCCTCGAGTAAATGTTATCACCGCTTCGAAGGGAACGTTAAACAACGGTTTCAAAGAACTAATGTTTTTCTGTTGAGATAGCAGATCTATGGTCTTCACTGGTAAAGGTAGTTCTTGGTTGAAACTCGGTTTAGGGGTTGTTAAGGAGATCTCAGCAGGGACATTGCCTAAATTACTGGGAACCTTCTTTTCAATACCGTCAAAGAAGTATCTGGTAACGTATGGGTCATTTGGAATCTTGAGGCTATCAGTAGCATCCGTTACAGGCAGATACGCCCTCGAAGGAGGGGTAACGTTTCCATTCCTGAAAATATCATGGATATTGATGCTAATCGTTGGCCCAAAATCAGGGCCCTGCGGAACGAATAACTGTTGATCTATTTTCTGAGGGCTTAAGTTGTCAAAAGCACCCTTGATTCTCGTCCTAGGAACATTTATATTCGTATTGATCTCCAGAGGAGTGGCAATGGTCGTTGGCGAAATTCCAAAAGTGTTGAAAGTCGGGAGTGGACGATTATTAAAAAATCCATGCCCGTTTATTCCGTTTATAGCGAAAGCCGATATAGGAGTAGCGTAGATCTTTTCCTTGGAGGTTGACTGAAGGTTCCCATTTCTCGAAGGACTTCTAGAATTCCCAGGGTGTCTAGGATTCTCTAAAATGTTGATCGCTGGAATCTTGGACCGATCGTAATTAGCTAGGTGTACAAGGTTTCTAACATTCTCCGCGTATCTCGCGTTCTCGAAGTTCTGTATACTAGCAAAATTTCGGACTCCACTTATCGGTCTGACGTCATCGAAATTATTCGACACGGAACTCTTAACGTTCTGCGATTGCCTCGAGCTGTCGAAGTCTTTGATACTATCAGAAACTTTAGTGTTACCGGCAGTCTTCGTCTCTTTCACTGTACCCAGCGTGATATTTATCTTAGAAGCCATCAAGCTCATCACGTACTTGGCCCAAGCGACTAAATCCTCCTTGCTCGCGATCTCCAATGGCAGCTGTATCTCCAATATTTTCGGTACAGTGGAAAATCCACCTCCCTGTTCCGTTCGCTTCGCCGGTGGCGCGGGCATTGAAATCACCAGATTTATCGTTGCGAACGCCAGCATTGGGTAACAACGTGGCAGCCTCCCTAACAGCAACATTTTCAACGCGTCGCTCTTACAACTGTAATCGAAACTAAAACAGTTTCACCATAGGGCATACAATTCCAATCAGGGTTGATTATACTATCTGATACCACCATAAAGTCTTCGGCAAACTCGTTACAAAAATCATTCTCTCCAATAAAAATACCACTCATGTAGGTATAATTAACATAATTAATTGTTTAATTTATTATCACTGAATCCATGTAGATGCGATAAGATTCGACACTGAGGTACCATTTTCACCGTTAAAAGTTGCCAGCGTGAAGTATCCTGATCGTGTCACGATGGTGGATGTAAAAACGCGAGAGGGAAAATCGGCGTGGGGCCGCGACGTGAAAACTGAACGCGTGCGTAAAAAATGGTTGTTTTATAGCAGATGGACAGAGTCGATTGTCCCTTTCCTTTACGAAATCGCGCGAGCGTGCACTTATATTCCGTGCGCCGGTCGGGATATTGGCATTCCTAATGATAGCGTCGGCCCGCTTCCGGCGTTGCGCTCGCAATTACCGCGACGCATTTTCTCGTGGGAGGTACAATGAGGACCCGACGACAAGCTTTCGCAATCGTCCGAGGGAACCTACGCGTAAACGCGATTCGAGGCAATCGAAATCAACCGGCTAATCGATTCTCATAATTCTGTATCATTGTACATACCAAATAGGTGGTTGCGTAATCGAAAAATCGCTGCTTCACGGTTGGGCTACGCCTCGTTCTTGCAATTCGAGGATTCTTGGGGAAAGGAACTATTCCGCAAAGTACAGCTGTTTCATCGAGGAGCGGAGGAAGGAGATGGGAAAAACGAATTACTCGCCGGAACTGGCCGTGATCTTGATCTTGGTGCATCGGGTGGCAACAATGAGAACTGTGAACGATCTCCCACCGCGATCGTTAGGCGTTCACAGTGAGAAACAAAGCAAGGACAAGTTTAACGCGCTCCCACGCTGATGAAAGTTACCACGCTTGCTGTGCTAGTTCGCGGGTTATTAAGCCGGTCTAATGTTGATCCAAAATAAACTGGCGAAATCGGTTAATGCAGCTATGTGCTGCAAGTGAAATTGTACGAGTCCTTACGTAAAAACAGGAATGATGGAACATCGAAATTTTAATAATAATTAAATGTAACAATAGCAGGACTTTATGAAAAATCTTATACCTTTAATATATTACAAAAGTACAGGTGTTGTTAGGCTTATAACCGATTCATAAATTATCGTGCTCGTACGATGATTAATCGATGAGCATGTCGCACCTCACGTCTCATCAATGCTCGAACAGGTTTTGCTAGGTGTTTCTACAACAAGCACCGTTAGATCGGTTTACTGACCAGCCTCAAGAGGCTTTGATCGTACCAGATGTCAGCCAGGTGCCATTTATGGTGCAGATCCTTTCAAGGCCGTCATTGTTGCCTGATAGAATTTCAATTCACTCACGTTTGTCGCGTACACGAGAGAAACGAGCTACTTATGCAATATTTAATTATGTAATCCCACTCAAGCCGTTTCCCTTGGTTTTTTTCTAATTAATAAACAGCGATTTTAACTGATATGAAAAATTAATTTCCTATTAGCGAAACACGATAAGTCGTTTGTGAAAAAGATGTTTTATATAATCTCACTACTCTGTTCTTTGATGAAAAAAATGCAAGCTTAAACATAAATGAAGTCTGTTGGAATTCTATTCATGAGAACGAAGTCCAGATTCTATATATTAAAATTCCCTTAAAATTCAAGACACTAATTCGACATTCCTGGACACAGTGAATGTGAAAAGTTCATGCCGCTGAATGGGTTCTTTTCATTCAAAAATATACATTTCATGGACGTCGCAGCCTCCGTGACGTTTACAGAATTTCACATCACCGGTCAATGCCGAACGATTTTGCAAACGAAGACGACGTTGAGTTTTAAAGGTTGCAACGTGAATCTGGGTCTCTTGCTCAATAAATCCTCTCGCGCGCAAGGATAACGTTCTTATGGAACCTCAGATAGTACGGACAATTTATAATCGGTTTTCTTTTACTTAGATTTATAACAAACGGTGAACCCGTCATTGAGATTCTAACGTAGAATTACAACCCGTTACAGTTTGATTTATCTCACTTAATCTGCATCGATTATGCTACAAAGTATTATCTTTACGACGAGCTACCCTAGCCAACTGCTTTTTATTAAAGTAATCCCGCGTTTCGCAATTTTATAGCTTTGCCGCATACAAATTATGGTTAAACTTTTTAAACAGTGTCGCAATTTGCAACGTTCTAATCGGAACGACATTAAGTTAAACGATCCAGAAACCGTGTGTCACTGGAAAAAAGGCAGGGGTTAGACAAGTCAACCGGACAGGCATAAAAGTGGTTCAGCTTCTGTTAAAAAAACGTGTCATCCAGATTTGGTACTTTCGGTCTCGAATCTCACGTATCGTGTTGTCGTTCACGGGCAGAGTAACAGGAAATGCCTTTCACTTTTTCCTACCCCGTTACGAAATCTCGCGAAAGTGCTTAACGCAATTAATTGTGCTTACACATTAAAAGAAAATGATGTGATTTCTATTTGAGACCCGAACGCTCATCGCGGCTAATGTAACGCCTACAATCAGTTCCATTCGTTTCGATTCTCTATTGTTAACTATGTAACGACAATGGCAATTAGCAGCTTTCGCGATATCGCCTGGTTAGCATCTAACAAATATGTATATGTATTCGTGAACTGTCCGCGCTACGGTTCAACGCACGTTCTTCGCGGCTGCGTTACCGGACAAACCAGAAAGAAAAAGTCAAAGTGCGCGACGATACTTTCTCGCTCGAATCGGTTCATATTAGATTCCACTTGTATACAGATGAAAATGTTCGCAGAACTCGTTCTCCAGAATCCGCGAGAACATTATCAGCCTCGTGGTACAGCGGTACTCTTTATACCACTTTCATTCGGGTTGAACGAGGCTGCCATAAATCATCGGCTGCGATAAACTTTAAATATGCCAATCGCGTACAATATTACATTTGAATAAATATCACAGACATAATTAACGTTTGTATTAATTATTCAAAAATATACATCGCAACATTATTTTCGAACGCTTCATATTAAATCACAATTTCGTAATTAACGAGTTGATTAAGCGAATGAAAAATGTGATCGTTTCGAAGCTTATCAGCGAAAGGGTTACAGAGGTGTCTCCGTCTAGCGATAATCGAGGAGTCCTGTGGTCGCCGATCGCCGATTCCACGGTCGCCGTTTACCTCGTCGGTAAAATCGCAATCGATTTCGTTAGAAATCGTTCGGTCCAATAACATTGTCTCGGGTCAATGATTGACCTAATTTCTTCTATCACTCAACTACTCTTTCGAATCGTGCTCCGAGTCTGTCGCACCGGCGAACTTTCTTGCCACCGTTGGAGTAACACCTCGTAACTGGTTCTTCTTTGATATAGCTCATTTCCTGAAACGATTACGATACTAGCCGACAGGCTAAAAGAGTAATAAAGTGTCATTAAATAGATCTAGCCATCTGATCACCGCTTCATTAACTAACCTACTTTCTCTTAATTATTTGATAACGTTTAATTCCATGTTAAACATCAAATGCAGCTTAGTACACATGGGAACTGTAAAGTAAATATCAATGCATGTTTATTATATGAGTCGTTTATTTGGAAGTTGGCCTAAGTCCATTTATTCCTAAACTGCGATAGGAAATTAAGAATATGTAAATATAGAACACCATTATATCATACTACTTAAATGTAAAGTAGTAAAATTTTAAATACCGATTAAAATAATAGCAATTATTAAATGAATAATGATATTCCTTACCTGATAATGGGGTTAAGCCAGTTTCAAAATAAACGGCTCATATGTTCTATGAGACCAGAGATATGGAAATATTGGTATCCAATCGTATTAACGTTTTTTGCAAGGGGAACGGTGAAGTGTTGGCGCCATTATGTTTAATCAGTTTCACTTTTACTTATTGGATACGATGCAGAGACACAAGTGAATCGACAGCGATTGTACGTGGGGTTTTCGATGCAATTAAAATCGACACGAAAGGCAAGGTCAGCAACATTTGCAGCTGTGTAACGTTCAGAAATGATTCTACGATCGAGCAGTCGATTTTTATTCAACGTCTGATTTTATAACGAAACCTTTCGAATTAAGGAGAAATTATTTTTTATCAATTAAGATGTTTGCTTCTGTGTTTACATTGCACGCGTCGGTTCATTGCATAAGATGTGAATTCGAAATATAATTAACCTGTCCATCTATTCCTGTTTCTGTGTAATGACTACTATTGTCAAGCAATTAGCCAGGTTGTTAGTAGCATGGTAAATTGTAGTTTTCCGTGCTCGAAGCCTACGCCTTCGCGTCTTAGAATTGAGACATACAAAATTTCCCTTCATACTTCACTGCCGCCGGACAGATATCCTATCTTGTTTCGTACAATTTTGTGCAAGAAGTACGCAAGATTTCAGATTCTCACATCCTCCGAACATCTATTTTAAGATATGCCTCTTAGTTACCAGTTGCGTCTAATAATTCTTGAGTAATTACCACTTCGAGTATTTGCATCACCCAGGCGAATGAGATAATCGCCGTCAGTTATTTTAACCAGGAAGACAAACGTGGTCGTGACGTTGGAATTTCAAATTTGAAGTCGTGCACAAGAAAACACCAAGTTTTCGTTTAAGACCGCACGTAATCCAGGCAGAACACTAACAAATAGACCGCGTCTCGTTTTTACCCGTAATCGAATTAACCAGGAAATCGGTTTTGGGAATTCGTTCGTTCGTTTGTTGAAAGAACCAACCGTGGATCATTGGCCAACGTTCTCACGTAGTTACGTTCGCGGGTTTTTCTGATACCGCCGATTACAGCGGGGATGAAGTCACGTGACACTTTCTCCGTTAGGAATCTATTTTTCTGGTATTTGAGAAAATTCCATGACGCATGCAAAATTTTGTTGTGAAAGCGCGATAATCCAAATAGATTCATTAATAAAGAATTACCTTTCCCAGCTTTTCCGTTTCAAGTATTACATTTAGATTTTAATGAAGGCATTTACGTTTACCTGATAGATCAAGCAAACGTGTATACATTTTTACAGATTGCAAATGGTATCAAGACGGAAAGACTGTCTAGAATCGATGACGTACTTACGACTCAAAATGAAATAACACTTCATCTATAAGCAAAGCGTTGAATAATAATATGCTTCTAAAATCTATTTCGTAATCAGCTAAAAAAAAAGATTTAAATAGACGAACAATACTCTTCCATCCTGCATCATCGGATCATTGACAAATCGGGATCCAAATTACCATACAATCGCGAACATTATGAGATTTAGCAACCTCGCGTCGAAAGTGTGGCCCCAATGCACACAAAATATGAACAAAAACAAGAATGTGAGTCAACTAGTTTTGTAAGGAGATATCGACACGAGTCCTTGGCCCGGGTAGAAACAAGGAAGACCGAACAAACTCCGAGCCCTAACGCACGTTTACACGGTTACAACAAACCCTGGCCCTTATCTTGATAGTATTTTACACGGTGTTAAAACCCGGCAGGTTTTCTAGTACAACCATGGAAAAGTCGCGGCCCTGGAGAATTCATTAGAAACGAAGCCGTTGCCGCCTGCCAATTCATTAGAAGCGAGACTCACGGAATTCCCGTGATGAGAATAACGAATCGTGCATACGTGTTTTGAGACGAGTATACTTAAGGAACAACGATGTAAACGTCTGCTAGAATCCATTATTTCCAAACAGGAAAACAAAATGAAAATTCGAGGATGCGAAACTGATTCTCATGTTACGAATACATTATTCTTGATTTAATCGACGATTTATTCGAAAACGAAGTCGAGAGCGAAACTGTTAGCGAGAATGGAATTCTACCGTCGCCGCGTTTTGTTCTATTTGAAATTACGTCGCGGCGGTTTCCTCGGATAAACCGGTACCGGAACTGACTGTGGAACGCAGGTGTCACGATATTTCAAGTATGATCGTGGAAATCCGTTACGTGGCCCGATCGGTGTCCACGGTTATAATATCCGATCGGTGAAAAAAAAAAGAATACAATCGAAGATCGGACACGCATTTCCGCGCCACCGAATTACGTAAATATCGTCTAATTACGCAAGCCTTTATGAGACGCTAATAGTAGTGCAGAAATAAAAGGATCCTTGAACCATTCAGAAGACATATCTTTTTATCAGGCTTTAATTGTTTCAAGGAATACACCTCGCAGGTTTTTGTTATGCATGTGTGCCAGAAAAGGAGGTCGATTAAAAAAATAACGTACAGAAACATTTCATGGAATAAGTATTTTAGACCTCGTTATTTGTCACAAGATGAATGAATGCGCTGTTATTAGAAAAAAAAGGAGGTCTCGTTAATAAAAGATAAGATGATATTCATGAAAGAAAATGGCCAAAGAAACGCCCCGTGGAATGCATGTGCATACTCAGCCGAATTGTACTAGCGCGAAAAGATCGATGAAAGCGGAATCAAATCGTGCAAGAAAGCTGGAGTTGCGTAACATCGAAAGTTCCGCAGATATGTTTCCTTTTTTTTTAAATAAAACTCGAATGGGCTATTAACAACGTGCCAGCAATAATATTATTGGCACGTAAATTCCAGGTAAATATGCATCGAGTTAATACGAGTAGAGAATTAGAAGTTGCGGCAAGGAATAAAATAAAATTGCCTGTCCTATTTGTTTTTTACAGATTGTAACTGATGGCTGATTCGTTTGGAGGATTTCGTTATTCGGTAATGACTGCTAGTCCCGTCGTTTCTGTCGGTCGTACGTATCGTTGACAGTAAGTAATAAGCGGAAACGTCGTAACAGGACAAACTTCGAGCATGCCGCTTATAATTCTTGAGAACGTAAGAATGTTTACAATGCCAATGATCGCGCGTTACGTACATATAACTTGTATTTTATGCCTCTACGATTTCTGGAAAAATAATTCAAACACGGAGTTCGCCACCTTCAACCGTACGGTAGGCATGTGTCGTCAATGTGATTTGCATAAGACGATCGTTAGACCAGTCGTGTACGATCTCAAAGATGCGGTGTATAGATAGATTAATCATGTCTTTTGGCGTTAATTTCGAGGCCGTGGCGAGGTTCACGCACGGATTCAAGGCTCCGATATCTCGAATTTTCTACCGACCTCTCGTTCACAACCTTCCCTGCTTCCATTTCATTTAAACTTATAAACGATATGCAATACTGCTAATTTTTATTATAAATAAGATATTCAATAATCTCTGAAAACGATATTTTTTAACGTTAACTTGTTACGTAATTATCGGGTTACATCGACTTCGAGATGAGATCAATGGAAATCCCGATTTTACCTGTATCAATATTTAATCACGTCTACCTATTCATGGTTTAACACTGAATCAAATTGACTGAATTTATTGGGAAACTTCGATCGCGTTCAAACCGATTATTGCAGCAAGTTTCAACAGGTGGTTACCAAATTTTTAACAATCAACTTTTGAACGAATGCTTATTGATTCGTTTCCTAAATTCGATCAGTCGTGACGATTTCTTCGATTGATGATTACCGACGCGTGTCCATTAATCTCTTTTCCCTGAGTTCTTGACATACCATGTTTATGTCCATTTACATGAAGCCAAGAAAAATAATGTGGAAAGCATAAATTCAAAGGGAATATTGTGAAAATCAACAATTGAAAATATTAATTCAGTTGATAGAATGAATTCAGCTATTCTAAATGCTAATTCTCACCTATTCATTAACTGCGTAACTTGAAATCTGCTTGTTTTACCGCGAATTCGCGAGAGAATTTCTATGAATTGTTAACATGTTCACGTCGAGTAAACAATTGGGTAATAATCCGAAACGGAAGTTCCGCGATGCAAATCGGATTCATAATGGAATTTTCACTGGATGCGCGGAGCGACGAGATTTTATTACTAATGATTTTATTTCACGGAGAAAGCAACAAGGCTACGTCGAGATAAATCCTGATTTACCCGATGTTTCGGTTCGCGGAATAATCGTTGGAAAGTTCCTTTTGGGAGTATGTACTTTAGTAATTAGTAATTAGGCGCCGGGAGACTATTGTCCCGGGTCCTGTTCACATCGGTGGTAATGGGACCGCGCGGCTGTCCGACTACGCACGGGTCCAATCTACTTAGAATCTTTCTCCCCGGATGAACGCTCCATTTTTCAATTAAGTCATCACTTCTTTCTTTTGTATCTCAAGCACGTGATTTTAGAAAGTGGAGTACATTTAGATGCGATAAAACCAAGTTCTTGGCAAGATGACGAATTGTATCAAGTCCTTATATAAGCTCCACCTCGGCGTATGATGAACGAAAAGAAGGGCCAGTTTTATAATCGGACTTGAGAGTGGGAACAAAAACACTCTGTAATGTAACCTATCTGCAATTTATCGTGACATAACAATTGACATAAACTTTAAGTAATCCTATGGGACAAGAAATGTATTTACAAAAAAATCAGGAAATTAAACCGACGAATAATTGTTTTTTCAATTTGCAAATTAATAATTCATATTTTAATTATTATTTAGATGTTCGCTGCTCAGCAGTTTCACATTAAGAATATGCGGGAACGAAAAAATTTCTCAAATGCAAATTCCAATCAGATCACGGCTACGTAATAACACGGTTCATCCCTCCTGGTTCACGGATAACGAGCAGAGACGCTTCCGAATTCATCTTCACGAAGCGCGTCGGAGGCATCTCTGGCTAGCGCACGCACGTCGACGATCGGACCCCTTCTTCAGGATCGCGGCTGAAGAAAGAGAAACAGAGAGGCTTAAGCGTAGCGTGGAGGTGGCGCCAGGCCCCTCCTTCTAATAAAAGCCGCTCACTAAGCTCCGTTACACAGACAGTCACAGAAAAGCCGACGAGAGCAGGAGCCACGGAGAGCTCCTTTTGGGTCCTCTTGACAAGTGACCGAGCCGAATAAATTTTTACCGCCGCGTTTTACCGAATTATTACTAATTGAAACGGTGTGTGGTGAGTTCGCACGCGACTCGTGGATTCCTTTTGTTTGGCCGTTTAGTGACCAAGAGTTCCACGTGACTCTGTGTTCAGTGATAGGAAATTATCGAGCTTGAAAATCGTTTGCCAAAAGAATCAGTGAAGATTTATTATCAATTTCGTTCGTTTCGGTTTACGGAGACAAATTCTCGGTGAAACGCTCGATAGTTTCCTGAGCGCGGGGCGTTTTATTTCCTCCTCGAGTTCTCCTTGTATGCCTCGACGAAGTAAGGAGCCGCGGACAGTTTATCGGAGTGAAAATCCTTCGTGAAGTGATTCTCGTCGGACGACAAGCGCGAGGAGAAAATCGAAATTCGCTCGGGGGAAACACGGTTTCTATCGAGCTGTGACGATATCGCGAGACGCACGTGCCTCTTATCAACGGGTCCGCGTTACCCTGTTAAACCCCGCGGAAGTACGTTCGCGCGTAACGATTCGAGCTGCAGAAAATTATTTTTTTATCGAACGGTTGAAGTTTCGGCAACGATAATGAATCACAGTCGCTATTACCTGACCTCGAATACGCAACGCTTGCCTCATTGGACACGAGGGTATGCGCGCTGAATCCATATTGCCTCGATGTGTGGCCGGGCATTGTATTCTGGATGCTCGCTATTGCAATTACTGGCTCACTTTGGCCAATGCAGTCAACCGTCCGCATTTGAATTTCTAGTCTATTCGTAGGCACCGGCAATTGAAATGCAGATCTGTTTTTTGAGCACGCTGCTGCAAGAAGATGTTAACAATTTTTATTGCTTCAGTGTTTTCCATATATCTGCATTTCCATGAATCTGCACTTTGACTCGCACGAGTTAATCATTTTCTGCCATGTACAGCAAGTTTTTAATAATTAATTAATTGTTTATTTTTTTTTATATCGATTTTGTTTTTATTTGTTACGGACAATATGGGAAGGAGTGTTGCCAATGTGGTAGTGGCATGCGTTCACTGATTCGATTATACGTTGTTATGTTTTGCAACGGCTCGTACAGTCATCTTTCCTCGAGAATCTCAACGTTGATGCCAACGGCGACTTTCATTCGGTCGAAAGTGATAGTTTCGAACGTATCCATGCTCGAGAAAGGAGAGCCATTGCACTCCCCTCTACTCGAAAGATCGTCGCGGCTCCTTCACCTTCGTTTCTTTTTTACCCAAATCCTTTCGAACCGTTTCCGGCTCGTACCGGATCATCCAGGAAACGCTCGAGATAACATCTCAATAAGCATACCAAAAAATAGATTCAACCTACCAAACGTTTCGCACTAAAACGTTTTGACTACTGTGGAATTAATTAAAAAATAATCCGTGAATCTTCTTTTCCTTTCAGATATACAAATCTCTATATCAAACATGAAGTACGCTGTTTTTTTGGCAACAATGATGTGCGTGGCTCTGGTCAGCTCGTATCCCGTTCCCGAAGGAGATCGCCTTCAGTCCGAGGTAAGTGATTCGTCGCCGGTGTCCTTTCTCGTGTCGCACCTTGCACGGGCTTGCTGGTCCTTCGGGCCAGAGTTGGGCAAACTTTATTCATGAGCTGCGGATAAACTCGGATCAGATTTATTTGAACAAGATTTCGTTCCAGGTTTCTCGAATAACTTAATACGATGAATTCGTTTAGTCCAACTCTGGGCAAGCCACGTGCAAAACCACTTGTACAGGCACACGTAGGATACGCTACCTGTTCTTCGAGTCGCGCTCGTATCTCGGAGAGAATACGACGCTCCCGTAGAATTAGGATCTGAGGATTACGTAACAGGCGTTACGCTGTCTCTGTGTCAGTATGTCGACGAGATGAACCGCTGTCGATTCTGACGAGAATCTCGTCGGTAGAGAAAGCGAGAGTGTTTCCGTTCGCAAAATTCGCGTCCAGGCACCGAGCGACCGGTTAATTGCCGCGATAGCCAACGATGGAAATTGTCCAACGTCTTGCGAAAGTTCCGTGGCTGGATTTCGACGAGACGCTGAGCCGAACCTGAGTTAACCGATCGTTGGACCGAGCCGATCGATTCGGCTGACGATGTTTCACTTTCGACTCTTTCACTCTCGCATCATCGAGTGCTACGACCTCAGCCTCGAGGAAAACGACGCTCCGCGTGACTCTATGATCGCCAGATTGCTCCGAAAATCCTCGAGGCTCTCATATGATTTATTTGATTTCCATTTAATCTCAGACGACGCTTGTTTGCCCCCGCATTTCTTATATTTCGCATAAGCGTGTTATACTCTGTCCGAGATTTCGATGACCTTCGGACGGATAATGCAGCAGCTTGTGCAAATATTTTCAATTAGCTTCTAATATTGACGATGCGAACATCCTTTCCGTTCCCCGCTAAGGAAGTCTCTCGTTATCGTGAATCTGTTCTCACGCGAGACAATACTGGTAGCTCTTGAAAGTGCAACCGCGACTGTTTGAACAATCGTTACGGAAACGATCGGAAGACTATTATATCTCGGAAGGTCGTTTCCAAGATTGATGCGTCACGCGCGAAAGCGATTCTCCCGGTGTTTCACCGGGCAGGGAAGGGTTAGGCAAGAAGAGCCCGGGCTGAGATCACACGAAAACCTGGGATCATCCGAACTCCTCTCTTGTTCGGGGCCGACACTTTCACTGGCCGCGAACACTTACAAAGCCATACGTCGGACACTTTCTTCGCTCGATCGGTGCCCAATGGAAAGCGCGTGCGTAAGCGTACACCTTACCTACACGAGGCACACGTGAACGTCTCCTACCTCGCTCGTATCCCAGTGGTTCACAATACAGGATGTATTCTCATCGACAAGCTTCACGTTATTATAAAATATATTTTATTCTTAGACAATTTCGTAATAGAGAAACAACAATTTCTTGCGTATCTAAAGTTGTGTTCTATATTTTAGTACAGCTGTTTCTCAAACATGCACCTTGCATAAATAGAGAAAACAATATGTAACGTTTAAGGGGCGAAAATTGTAACGGTATCAGACGTGAGCATAAGCCCGAGGGAAAGTGAACCGTAGCAACCGGATTGAGCAACGGTTGAGCCCGACGACCGTACGAGTGTCAGAACGGTCCTTGCGATTAATTTCTCGGACACCTTGCCCGGGTTATTGCAAAATGAATCTAAACGGGCATATCAATAACTCCGTTGCCTCTTATTACCCCGTTGTTATGGCATCCTGTTTATACTCTTCCTTATGCGCGGCGAGTTAAAAGGCTCGTAACAGAAAATTGTAGCGTCACTAATGCGACCCCCGTAATAATACGCAATCAGCTCTTTAAACCGTGCAATTCCGAAACGTGGCCGCGCGACGTTACTACTACAGTTCCTACGTTCGGTCCCGTTTAAACGATTTTGCGTAATTTGAAAATTGCCGTTTCACGGGATCCTTCCGACTTCGAAGTCTACCCCTACCAGTTGCTCCCATTGCGCAACGATATTACTTTAACACTCTACGCGCAGCTTTCGATCGGCTCTGGATAAACCAGCAACAAACACGAGGCTGAGATACTATTTCCTCGTTCCATACGGTCGCGCGACGATTAAGCGATACTAATTTTCGGAGAGAGAAAAGATCACCGATGGTTTATTAGCAGCGGATTAAAAAAATTTCTCGATGTCGCGACGAGAGAGCGTAGAACCGCTGGGACAGTGAAAACGGTTTGTAGGGACAACAGGGAAACCTTTTTTCAGGCACTCGATCGGCTGGTGATGGTCGAAGCCGACAACGAGACCGCACAACGGAGCAAACGGACGATCGGTATCCTGCGGGAACTGTTCCCAGAAGCCTCTCAGGTGAGCCGCTGCTGAACAGAGCTCAGTGAAAATCCTGCAGACGGCCAGGACTAATTTAAAAGAAAAAAAAAAAAGAGTTTCTCCTTTTAACCGCCGGGGTATCCCGAATCGTATCGGACACGGCCCGTTTAACGCGGGACCTTGGTTACCCCACGGGCCACCCGTCTCTCTTTCTTCTTAAAACTCGACACTTTCCCGTAACGTAACGGATAATTGAGAAATTATATCGGCGATGAAAACGTTTCATTAGCGGATCCCAAGCCGGGTTTCGACGGCCGTAGGAGAAATTGTTTGCGGCATTCGGTATCGACATTCCTGTCAAGAAAGCTGCCGCACCGCGCCGTGCCGGCTCGATCCGCGATTCACGCGATGCGTTTCCTCTTTTTTACCGCCGCGCTCCGCATCCAATTACGCAACCTTGCGTCGAACGTTTATTCAATTAATTTCGCGAATTAAGATAGATCATGCGTTCGTAAACGGGAAGTTCTCTCACACGGAATCGAGTCGCGTGCGTGTGCATTTACTTCCCGTGGAACAACCGCCGCCGCATCCGTCTCCACACAACCGTCTTCGTGAAACTAGCCACTGCGCCGGCGATACCTTTCACTATCACTTTTCGTAATGATACATTGACTTTCTTGAAACATTCCCAATCGGAGGTGAACAACAGACACGCTACCGAGATAAATGAATCATGCATGGAACATTAGATCAAAATTGAGATAGCGAATGGACGGACGATTTTGAAACACGAGACAAACAAAAAAAAAAAAAAGGAAAGCAATGCACGTTAAAATACTCTCAGTGGCTGCACGGAAACATCACAGACAATAAAAAAAAAAAATCATCAATACAATACATCCTGATAGAAAAACAAATAAAACCATGATATCACAAACGACAAAAGCATGTAGAAATTCACCGGGAGACTCGAGGGCCCAGCTGGAGGTGGCAGCTAAGTGCTGTTGTTTTGTAGATGATCGAGCAAAAGGTGAACTCGATCGTCGCGGAAATCATCCGTGTGCTCGGCCCGACGCTGCTGCGCAATTTCCTCGGTAACAATCGTTCCGGCGGCGGTGACAGCGGCGACTCCGGTCGGCCGTCGGGCGACGGCACGTCGGCTACCGCCGCGTCGCCGTTCGACGACGAGGACGACGACGACTTCAAGTCGACCAGTTCCAACGGATCGAAGGTATCGATATCGTTGCCGACGTTCCCGCCGGACGACGATGAGACCACGGAGTCCACGGCTCGTTCCTCGACGAAGACAACGACCGCTGCCACGACCGGCGTGGACGGGACGACGACGACCGACAACACGGTCTCCAACACGGTCGTGTGACCGTCGGTAGAGGCCGGATCGGTAACACGTTGGAGGTTAATGAAACCCGAAGAGAGTAACCGATTGATCCTCGGCAAGGACCGATCACCGCGCAATTGGGACTGCTGCGGGAGAAAATAATTCTGTTCAACCGTACCTGTTTGTCGCGTATCTGCTAACCGTGCCTATTTCTCTGTGCGCGTTTCAGTGTACGCATCTCCGTCACCTATTTTTTTTTTTTATTTTATTTTATTTTATCGCTACTACCTGCTGCTACTTTGTCTGCCTAATCTGTACATCTGTTATATCTGTATTCTTCTCGTACCATCACTCTTTCTACAGTGTTCTGTGTGTTCGTTCTGAAACTTTGTTACTTTCTGTTCATCGAAATCGTCGAGTAGTTCTCGTCTCGGTCTACCGACCTGATCGATCGTTTTTTTTTTGTGGAACGTCGACTCCGCTACTTTTCACTCTGATCCATCTCTCGATTCCTTCGATCGCTTAGCTTCTATCTCGATAAACCATTTCGTCTATTGTCATTCGATGGAACACCTGCGAACGGATTGCCAGGTGAGTTCTCATTTTTGCGAACGTGCCGTATCATCGATGCTGCTCGTGAGGTATCACGAGAAAATCAAAGAAGCTCGAACTCCATCAAGTTTGCAGTCCATGAAACATATCCAGCTTTGCCATTGAATATGGCGTGTAATCTACTGACATAATTTTCCACGATTTCCGATAAGCGTGTACGACTGGAAATCGTTATTCTAATCTCATTAATTTTCCACTTATGTTTCTCTACGTCGCTTGCCGATCGACGATCGCCGCGCGTCCCGATTACGAGACATCGCGAAGACGCGCGACGTAAGCTTGACAGGCCGTGTCTATCATCGTCGAATGTCACTGTGGAAATGCTCGATCAATTGGCACTTTAAAACTGTCATAAAATTTATTCTAATGTTCGATGGTG
>SHCU01000126.1:195813-215459 GCA_004307685.1 Ceratina australensis
TTTTTTTTTTATTTTATTTTATTTTATCGCTACTACCTACTGCTACTTTGTCTGCCTAATCTGTACATCTGTTATATCTGTATTCTTCTCGTACCATCACTCTTTCTACAGTGTTCTGTGTGTTCGTTCTGAAACTTTGTTACTTTCTGTTCATCGAAATCGTCGAGTAGTTCTCGACTCGGTCTACCGACCTGATCGATCGTTTTTTTTTTGTGGAACGTCGACTCCGCTACTTTTCACTCTGATCCATCTCTCGATTCCTTCGATCGCTTAGCTTCTATCTCGATAAACCATTTCGTCTATTGTCATTCGATGGAACACCTGCGAACGGATTGCCAGGTGAGTTCTCATTTATGCGAACGTGCCGTATCATCGATGCTGCTCGTGAGGTATCACGAGAAAATCAAAGAAGCTCGAACTCCATCAAGTTTGCAGTCCATGAAACATATCCAGCTTTGCCATTGAATATGGCGTGTAATCTACTGACATAATTTTCCACGATTTCCGATAAGCGTGTACGACTGGAAATCGTTATTCTAATCTCATTAATTTTCCACTTATGTTTCTCTACGTCGCTTGCCGATCGACGATCGCCGCGCGTCCCGATTACGAGACATCGCGAAGACGCGCGACGTAAGCTTGACAGGCCGTGTCTATCATCGTCGAATGTCACTGTGGAAATGCTCGATCAATTGGCACTTTAAAACTGTCATAAAATTTATTCTAATGTTCGATGGTGATCGACCGGTTTTCGGAATATCGATGAGAGGGGAGGTCGAGCCATAAACATTTCTCTTTCCGCAGGACGTGAACCCAGAAGCGGAGGACAGAGTGAACGAGGTTGCCGAGTCGCAGAACAACGAGGTGAAGGTTCAATTCGCGGACGAGCAGGGCAACGAAGAGCCGGCGCCGCCGTTGACGCCGCTCGACGAAGCCGAAGCGGACGACGACGAGAACAGAAACAAGAGGTTCCTCAACTTCGGCTTCGGCGGCTCGGGTGGCACCGGTAGCGGCGCCGGTTCCGGGAACTTCCTCTTCGATATAATTAGGGTAAGTCTTACGCGGACTTCGGATAAGCGTCGACGTTCGATCGGGTGAAAAGTGGAGGTCCGTAGATATGTTTTTGAATTAAATCTAAATTAAATGAGACATTTTTTTAAAGGCTCTAATTGTCGATTTCTTGTTTGAATAAAGACGGGATATGAGCAATTAAAATGTGTGCGTCAGTAACGTGATATATCGATATAATTATGATAATGATATCACGCGAACCGGTAAATTGTTTAATACCGAAGTGAGCCAGAGACGAATAGACCGGCAAGGGCGCCTACTCCCCGGTGAAAGTGTACGGCCGAATGATCGCATGATCGCCGCGCGGCGTCTGGTTTACTATTCCAAGGTTCCTGACCTAGGCACGACCCGGCCTCGCGGACGGCGATCGTCGCGTCCTCGTGCCGAAAACGGGAGGAGAAAAAAATCGGGAATCGAGAAAACCAGTGGAAGAAGAAGTCCGTGGACTTTGTAAATTTGTGTCGCGTTCGAGGAATCCGGTTACGAAATTTGTTGGAAGTCGGGCAAATTACGCAACCGATTATCGATTTTGGTTTTTCTAGGCGCCGCGCTGTCGCGAGAATTTTAATCGAACTCGGATCGTTGTAGAATTCCAAATGGGTGGTTTCAGGGAAATGAATATATAAATCTGACTAAAGAAAATTTTGTGACATACATCGTCGTTGCTGAATCTGCGTCATCAACGGGGTAGACAGGTGGCCACTTAATCGAAACTGGTCAACGGAACGACTGCCGTTTACGGCATTGAAAGACTAGCATTCGTTACCTTTTGAAGGTCCGCCGCGAAAGGCTACCTCGGAAACGTAGACTTCCACTCTTCGCCCGACAAAGAAATTAAAAAAATACGTAGCCCTCACGAAACTCACGAGCGAAACTTACAAACGAGATATACCAGCGTGAAATGCAAGATCACAGGGCAGAAAGTTCGAAATGGAAACCGGTTGCCCATCAAGTCGCTAAAGTACAGTTTCAGCCGCTTTACAGGAATCTCTACCGAAACGTCTGCTACTATCTCGCAGCTAGGGGGTTGGAGAACTTCGTCTTGGAAACGAAACGTGATAAAGAAACGAAAATGACTAAAAGATAGACGTAAAGAGAGGCGTGCAACCGGATCAGGAGCGGATCAGTAAACGAAAGTTTTCTCGTCTCTGTTCTCGATTTAGCAAGCGGCCGACGGGGCGGCGCGAGCGGCGGGCACGGTGTACCGTGTGGTGGCAGGTACGCAGAGCCTAGGGCTCGGCTTAAGCGCGTCTCGCGACTTGAGCCCAATTCCACAGGGTGCCGCCGCCCCTGCTGCCGCTCCTGGTTCCTCGTCGACAGCAATGGGATCCTCGACCATGGCACCGGCCTCGTCAGGAGCCGGCAACCTACCACCGGTACGCCAATCCTTCCTAGCAGAACCGAACGGATACTGCCAATCTCTCTTCTTCTCTCTTTCTCAATTCTCTTCTCTTATCTGTCTGTTTAACCAGAATTCTATTTAGCAAATGTTCAGTTCATTAGACACTCGTTAGACACGTTTGTTGTCCCGGATGAAAGTGGCTGATGAAACAAATATTTGCCAACTGGAATTTCTCCTTTGCTTTCTTCACTTTTCACCACTCTTTCAATCTCTCTTTCATCTACTTGTTTCTGTTAATTGTTGCGAGCTAAACGACTGATCAAGCTAACTGATAGATAGAAACAATTAATTATTGATGCATGAGAAGCTTAATCAGCTGGACGAATTACCGCCTTCACTAAACGGACTAACGAATATTGCATGTCTGTCTAACTCCTTCAATTTTTCACTTGTAGCTATTCTTCGCTTTTGGAAATGACGCTTTCCCTTCGTTAACATGGTATTTTAGAGGATTTACATGATAATACACCGAGAGTACTTTTTTCGAAGTCACGATAAGTAATTACTAAAAATCAACAATTATCACGTCGATGGAAAGCAGTGAGATAAAAGTCGATGCGCTAAATATTTATCATTCCACTCGAAAGAAGTGCGTACTTCGCATGTATTACAAGTAACATTTAACAGCATCCTTGGTAAGCCCGCGTAGGTATGTTTGCATGATCACGCTCTTTGCATGCTCTCGCATCTCTCCGCTCGTTTCTACGTTTGTTCCTTGTTCTTCCGTTTACTTAACTACTCGATCTTGTCTCTCGCCTCTGTGTTTTTCTCTGCCCTCTCTTCGTCAGCTTCTCTTCCTAATCCTTCGACACTTCTACTCTTCTCTCTTCTCTTCTTCGTTCTCTCTCCCACGTCTCGATCGTGCATGGATTGCGCGCCTCGCTTTGATCCGCTCAATTTTTTTGAGGGAGATACATGATATCGTGAGAAAATGATTTTCCAGGTGAAGCCTGGCGCGCAGTCCTAGCGACGTCCTCATCGATCTCACACGGTCCCAGCGTAGGCCAGGTCTCATTAGACATAATCCATCGTCGTTGTCACTAACCAAAGGAACATCCATTGTCTTTTAACATTCACGTATCCTCTAAGGGCGACCCCTCTACCCTCTCGACTTCGGGATAAGTCGAATGACTCTGTCAATCCCTCTCAACCCTTTTTCTCCGATCGCTCCACCCGGCCAACGTTCCCAACGCGACACCGACGACCGGGACTGCTGAAACGATTCTCGACGCAGCTGATGGACATCACCGCTGGTTCGAATCATAGGAATCCCAGAGCAGCCGTTGATCGATACCGCCGATTATCTCGCCGTTGTAATTTCATACTTGTTCATTGCACCCATATACACACGCGCGTTTATATAATTCTGGCAACAAGTTTTTCTCATTTTTTTTTGTATCTTTGACATATACAATTCTCATGTAAAATCGACGAGTTAATGGATTTTATTTGTCACTAGACAGTATGTATAAGAACTTATTGCCAGGGGTAGTTAGCCCACCAGCGTCGCATCTGTAGCCTCGTCGTAGTTCACTGATATTGGAACGCATCGAAAGCAACGCAACGAATTCAGACGAATCAGCTTTCACTTTCAAACATATATTAATGAATTAAGAATTTTTATTGAAATTCTTGCGCAGCCGATTCGTCTGGCCTCGGACATGAATTTTTCCAGTAGCAAAATGCCAGCACGGCGCGTGACGTACGTTTCTCTTTTAAGCAGGCGTAAGTATAGTAACGAACGTGCGTCATGCTGTCTATTTTAATTGTCACAGTAAATTATTGTTTCTCTGGGTCCTGGTGAATATGTGCACACCCTATAAGCTATTCATACGAATTGAAACCGTTTTCTTCGTAAAATTAGTATCTCAATAAATTAATGAGCGTGAATGAATAATTATAGTTTACAAGACGAAGAAAACATTCGGTTCCTGTATGAGCAGCCTGTAAGTTTTTTGAGAACAATGTCACGAGCCGAAGGAGCGCACGTAAGGATCGTAGCAGCAAGATCGACGGATCGCAAGTAGGATTCAGGATTTAAAAGCACCGTAGTATCGTGGGCGCTGGAGCTGTACGTGAAGCTGGAGTGCTGCACGCAACTATTGTTCCCCGAATAAAAAACAATATTTATAAGATTCACACGAAGATCGATGACAATCTGTGCAACTTGTCTATCATTCGCTACTTCTGTCGAGCTCTTTCCTGTGAACGAATCTACCCAGTTTCCAATGGGAGGCCTAATCGCCGGCTCGATTGCTTGCAGCTGGTGGCTGGAAGCGGAAGCGCCGGAAATGCTTCGGCCGGGAAAACCGACGACACCCAGGAGGCGGTACCCGGACCAGTTACCAGGCTCTTCGTCATCGCGAATAGGGGAATCTCGAATCTCATACAGGATCTCATCTTGGTGAGTAATTCTTTTGTGACACTTCATGCAATATTAATCCTTCGCAATCGAGGAACTTTTTGCCAAATTTTTATAACAATTATTTGATCAATTACGAAATATTTTTATCTTCAACGATTTTTAAATCAATATACATATATATAAATCTTACAGTAATTTACATATATTTAACGGGTTATTATCATTAAATAATTCTGTATAAAAAATTATACGATATGTAAATCGTATTGAGTAACCAAGGAAGACTAAAGAATTGGACAGTGTAGGTAGACTTAAAATTGCTCTTGCACAACGGTCGTAAAAGAATCTCATAAAGATAACAATAAGCACGCTAGACGTAAACGGGCAATATGGATGAAACTCTATTAAGTTGCGATGACTAAAAGTAGAAATCGATTATCTTCAATAAAGCGAGGACAGGAAAGGATCGATTATGACATAATTCGAATGCGACTTCCCGCGAAATTTTCCGGGCAGTCAGCGTGACGGATCACGAACGAAGTGCCATTAACCCGTTCGGGATCATTCGTTCGATCTTTTTGTACCGTAGGACTTATCTTATCTTTTTCGCGACTTTACGCAACTGAGTTTTTCTAGAGAAAAGTGAAACGTTCTCGCGATCGCTAGTTTGACAATAGAACCTCGTCGGTGCTATCAGTAGTCACGAGTAAATGGCGTAGCGCTTAACAGTATCGAAATTACATCGCCGCGAACGATTCGTTGATTAGAATCTGCGTGACGATTCGAAGCCCAGCACGAGACAGGTCGATCCACGTGGAAAGACTGATAGACGGGCCTAATTGAGGATATCGTGACTAAGTGGTTACAAACTGCCTGCTGATTTATCTCTCCGTCTTATCCACCGTTGTACACTTTGTTTGGCATGCAATGATCGATCCTCGCACAAACACCGATGTTATTCAGATAAAATCCAAAAGTATATCTCGTATAATAGAACGAAAGTATCTATTCAATCTTTTTTATCTAACCAGTCTATTGTGCGTTAACTCAATACAGATGTGTCAGAGATAAGAGTTATCGTAAACTATTTCCTTTAATCTCTCGAATTATTTATAATTTAGTTTCAATGGAATTCAGTGGAAAAATGGTAAATTATTGTGTGTCCTTAAGCGGCGTGGTAAGGGGAGGGTAAAGTCGACTCGGTAATTGCGTAATCGCCGCGAGGGGAGATCGCGATTCGACGTGGACCAATTCTGCTAGCGCGATGTGAGATTTTGCCGAAAGCCGCGCAACCGTGACGCGCGTTTGTCGTTCCAGATATAAAACCGGCCAGCGCGCCGTGTTACGCAACCCGGGTTCCCTCCTCCCGGTTCAGGGGGGATCAATGGAAAGCAAAATGTAAGCGACTTTCTCTATGAAATAGCTCGTCGCCCATTTGCCGGCTGACTTATGCAAGCAGCTGCTGGCTACGTGGCTCCTGCCACGCGATACTGCCAGGGGCACGAATTGACCACACGATCCCCGAACGCGACCCACCTCATCGATCCAACGTCCTCGAACGACGATCCCTTTGACGGTGTGCCTATACCACGGCGTCGTTTTATTCAAAGTAGTTATCATACTTTGCAGTCTCCCATTTAAATAGTAGAATGTAACTCTCTATGCAATTCCTAAACTCTAGACATTTCCGTTGGTTGGTTTTGATAAAGGAAATGCAATAAAGGCGTCGCTGCTTGGTCTTTTATAAAGGTATTATTTGATCAAGTAATGTAATTTAATCAGTTAATAACCGGGCAGCTGATTTGAAGATATCGTAACAGAAACACGACACGGTGCTGGCCTAAATAAGGGGCTAATTACGGTTTCCCGTTTAACAGATTGAAGCGTGTTCCGCTCGCGGAGGTACGCGCTTCGCTCTCGCGCGCCGTCGGCTCTCAAACGAAAGCGAAACCGATCTTCAAAAAGAAACAGTCAGGAAGCTATGCCCGTGACTTTTATCACGTCGCGAAAGAATTGAGTAAATTTGAAAATCTTTGCAATTTCTTATTTCCGTGAGGACTCTAATTTATAATTCAAATATTTTAATATTCATTCTGTAGTTGAAAGTTTTATTCTGTCTTATCTAGTTGAAATGCTATTAGGGACATTCAGTGTTTGATTTCACCCCTTCGAAAATAATTTATTCCGCTTATTCATTTATATACTATAGTCTCATGATTTGCAATGAAAATGATATTTGCAATGATTTGCTATCATAATGCATAAAGACTTTCTTACTTGACTGTAACTCATTAGAGGGCATTGATCGCGGCGCGAGAGCCTTCATAATCGCCGCGCTCGATTCTCTCACGATACAGTTCCGCAAAAAGCGGTCTGTTTTCAAACAAAATTCATATAAAATGCTTGGCTAATTGATTTGTCACATGATTCAACGAGAACGTACCCATTTTCGAAATAACTATATCTACATTAATTAACATAAAAATCTAAATTAATTGATTGGTCTCGCGATTTCGAAACGTATAAAAAGGTGTGACAGCAGAGTTTTCCGCGATACTTGGAATTCTCAGGGGAACAAAAATTTCATATGCATGTACCAACTTAATAAGTTCTTCATATTTTCAACGCGCGCGATCGGCCGGCTACGTCTTCATTACGTGTAAAAGGAAACGCGTGGCTTTACGTTTTCCAAACGAGAAACCAGAGAAAGCCAACGCGAACGGAAAAACAAACACGGGCGAGTTATATTCGAGCGTTGTTGAGGTTTACATCTTGTTACTTATTATGCGCAACCTTTACGCTCGTTCGGGAAGAAGCGGGCATATCGACTGGAAAGCGTTCACGCTTCGCGCGTTGCGCGGAATCCGCCGATTTCGAGCGTAACACGTTGAATCGGAAACGCCGTTACAAGCTCCGAGCGCAAAGAGGAACGGCGAGCACTCTGATGATTTGCAGATGATCCTCCCGAATCGCGATTACTTTATCCGAAACCGCAAGAAATATTAAAATGAGAACTCGAGGATGGAAACGTCTTTTCGAAAGTTGGTAAACTTTCAAAACGCAAAACCAAGTGGTCATTCCATTGGAAATTGAAGAAGCATAAAATCGATTTCTTTATTTCTTTTCCAAAATCTAACTTTCCATCTGACTGCGCGTGGTGAACGTCGATGAGATCAGGAAGTCTATTCAGATTAGAAAGAAATTTCTTTTCCTTATGTCCTTTCACCGAGGTAAAACGCACTCAATGCCGAGAGAGCTATTTCTAGTATTTGTTATCTTTTATTTACTTAAAACTAGGCTCTAATTTAACGTATCAACCGGTCCGCAGGCTGTTAAATTGATTTCTATTGCTTCACATATTTCTAAATTAAATCTGAACGAAGAATTCGTACTCCACGACTTATCAATTTATCTGATCGCATTAATTGTAATTTCCAGCGCCTGGCAGCGACGAGCGAGCGTATCGTCAACTTCAAGGCGAGATTGATCACTTCCATCATCTAGAAGATGACGCCCGGCTTGGAAGTGCATGAGAAGATCAGATCGGTCCTGAAGAAACGCTCGGTACGGCCGCGTGGGTTCGCCATCGCCGAGTGGATGAATCGCGCGAGCGGAGTGAACACGGGTACGACGTTGGCAACGCGGTATCAACACAAGCGTCGTCGCCCCCTTGTCCCCGAAGTTCTCGAACCGTCTCGTCGATCGTCAACAACGAATCGTCCTCGTATTGAACTTTTTAACATCGCGACTCGTCAATGATCGCGTCGTATCGCGCGACATCCTCGTGTCCCTTCCGTCCTCTTGCTTTTCGGTTCTCTCCCTCTTCGTCTCCCACAACGTCCTCCAGCTCGTCCGTCTCTTCTCCCTATTATTTTTCTCCCGTTTTATTTTGTACGTTTTATGTAGCTTACCCTTTACTATAGTCTGGTTTACTCGCGTAGTAATTAGGAAGTTGTACACAGTCGAGGTATCTACTGTTTGCTCGAAATTTCAAATTCAATCGACAAACGCATTTGGGAATGTGAGGCAAAGTCGAGCAGAATCTCGCGTAAACTTGTACATAGCTGTTCCCGAAATGCAACGGTGCCAAGCATTGATTGACTCTCTATTCCTGATCGACTCACGAATTCTGATACACTCCCTTCCTTCTCAAGGAATTGCTAAAGCTGGCAATTGCGGTGATGACCAAACTAAGAAAGTGTCCCCATCCTATCGTAGAAAACTAAATACGGCTCAAGATAATCTTGGTACTATTTATTGGACTTTTGTACGCCGACGCACGGTCAGAACGATATCATTCTCTTGAACGTAACGGATACGCAGCGAGAGAATAATCATCGTCAACGGACACGTCTGAAGACGTGTCGATCTTCGAAACGAACGCGTTGTGCCTCTCTTATTGTAAATCATCCCCGTTGTTTTGTAGTGTAAATAAATAAATATTATTATACTAAATGTACTATAAATTATTTCCGCCTGCAACGAACACACTCTCCGTAATATTTATTTTATTTCCGATAATATATCCGATACATGTACAACGCGTCCCATAAGGACCAGTATTGTCCTCGGTAAAATTGATCCACGATCAACATTTAGCAAAAATACGATACTCGAGAATCAACGATCCTCCACGCTAATTAATTATCTCTCAGGATAAATTCCTCATTCTCCAAGCGAAATGCAAACTGTATAACGTTTTGAACTATCACGGTCTCAACTATCGAACTCCTTGCATCATTAGAAAAACAATGTCCATCGCGAGCAACTACTTTTTAGGCCCTGTTTCAATCACATAATTTTAGGATCTCGTAGCTCGACGCTACGCGTTTTGCTCGCTCCGTTAAATCAGCTTGCAAAGGATCCCCTCCGTGGATCTCGGGGCTTCCTCAAAGACGAGCATCTCGTCTTCGCAGGAAGCCCAACGGCATAGCTAGGGTGGCGATATCTGTATTGGCTGTTCCTCGGGCAAACCGACGTAAACTGGGTCTCCCAGGCGAACAATGCCACCAGAGCTCCTCAGACCAAGATGCAGTCCTAATACAGGGCTCTCTCCGACTGTCGGACGAATTTTCGCATCTGTTATTTGCCGGTAACTGCGAAGTAAATCAAACTTTCAAGTAAAATTCTTACAATTATATTGATAAGCAAAAGTTTTAATATAAGCCATCACGTTTTTAATGTCTTCAGCGGCTCCGTGTTGGGGTTCTTTATTCCTGTTTCCGGATCGACGGTAGTGAAGATACATCTGGTGCATGGCATGACAGTCTTGAAAATGACATCGCCGATCTTCACCCAGCCCCAAGAATCTTCTTCATAGGGAAGAGGACCTTTTACTACGAAGTTCTGACGAAACTGTGCCGACGTGACTGGCTCCTCCAATCTGCTATTCAACTCGGTAACCGAGCCTTCATTTATTAAACTATAACTACTGGCATCTGGGAAGGCACCCTGTCGAGTAATACTTTAGAGTTCGAACGAACAGATTGCAGACGGTTGAATAAAGTCATTGATATTTACAGTGTCATCGGTGGATATCGGGAACAATTTGTTCTTCGTTCTCACTTCTCTTGTGGGATGCTGTAGAGGGTAGTAGACCAATCTGAATCCAGTGTCCTCCTGAAGAAGGAATCGTGATAGCCATTTGGCAACTTCCTCGCCGCAGTCGCAAGCTTCCACCGGTTGGCCCCAAACCGCCACGCGGAACCCTTTCCCTTGGATTCGCGCTAAGTCGAGGGAGAAGGATATCATTCCGGGTGCCGAGAGCGTGAGAACCGATCCGGTAAATTTCGGCGACACCTGTCGAGACGCGAATTAAATAAGAAGGCTGTAATTAACAGAACACGAAACTAGGAATCGAATAAAGAGCGGAATGCGATCCATTCAGAGCGGAACGTAAAAATGCCACAACAGGCATTCGAATTAATTACTCGTGCCCGATCCCGACAGTTAAGGCTATGGTTTCCACGAAGATAAAACGGCTCGTTAATCCCGATTAGAAAAGTTTTGCGTTTCCCGTGGGGAACAGCAGCTCGGTTCCTCGGGCTCGAAGAGGAAACTTACCGAGCTTGCAAGACTATTCGAATGTCGTGAATTAACGATCCGCGAATGTTACTCGAGATGTGAGGAAAAGTGATTATATTGTGATAACTTATCAGTATTCATAATAATTTAATCTCTAGAAGAATTTGACATGTACTGGTAAATAACCCATACAAGCAATTGGTCATCCTTATACCGTTAAAATTGTATAACAGCACCGTTTTCGCAAAGATTGATTAGATGAAATAATTTACTACTTCGTTCGCTGTGATAATAATTTTGTCGTGCCTTATCAAATCTGAGACGATTTGAAACATGATCTAATTATAAGGCTCTATCTTATGTTCTGGCAAATATTATCAAAGATGTACGTAGTAGGTAAGTAGCAGTTATCTCAAGAGCGAAACTAATCATGTCCTGATTTTTGCACAAGTGGTATAGATGAACGGATATGAGATAAATGTTTTGAGAAATAATTAATTCTTGGACATTATCAGCTAACAATAGCAGTCTTATCATATCGACGATATTATTGTAATAAACTATAAATGTTATTCTGACAGTCTTTCTTCAGAATATATACGTACTTGAACCATTTTTGGGTACTGCCTGGCGGTGACGAAATGTCCATTGAGATCAATGACCATCAAAGTTCGGTCCCTCAGCCAGCCAGATACCAGGCCGAGCTTCGTACATTCCATCGAGTTCATACGAACAGGTCCGAGGGATTTGATGGGATAGACGACGAGGTCACTCAGCTCGCCTACCTTTCGCCATTCCGAGGGCGGCCGATCCTTCTGCCTCTTGGCCCACCACCACCAAAAGAACACGACCACCGTACCAGCGCCAACCGCGGCCGCTGATACGTAAGACAACCGCGTCCTATCTGAATAATAATACACGTGAGATAACTTAATAAGAATTCTCAAATAAATTAATGTTCAAATGCTGGGAATTGCTGGGAAGATCGTTGCATTAAGAGAAAAAATTATATAATATAATCTTATTCACTTGATTAAATGATGCAAGAATAATATTTTGTTTCCAATAATAGCTTCATTTCCTTGAACCGTGATTTTTAACTATCGCTCATATGTCAGGAAATAAGGAGCTGTCCGATGGATATCTTGTATGCTTTTAACGATTAGTTATAACATGACGTAGCTGCATATGATTATCCGGATTCGTAAATCTTTTAGCATTGAATTAGACTGTGCATCGGATTTCTTTTTCATGAATGTATTGGAGGCCCTCGAGGTCTTAAATCGCTCTAGGGAAGACGTCAAGGGAACATTGAACGTGCGAACAAGGCACTATTTGCATTGCAAATGAACGAAGACGTAAATGCTTCGGGGAAGAACAGGGACAAAAGACCTCAGGCGGGTTCGTGAACGGAACGCGCGATCCTTTCGTCACTACCTAAACTCGCGGCAACCAGAGCGTAAACTTTTTTGCTGTTACATACTTTAGATCCATCAGGCGGACGATCATGAAACGATGCACGATCAAGAATCGATTTGCAAATCATCGGAGACGTGTCTCGACTGCACGTCCGTGAGACTTCTCTTCGAGCAGACCTGTGACTCGGTCACCTGTTCAGCTCGCATTGATACAACAGACGTTAGAACTTGATGAAAAAACGGCATCGTAGAATGCAAATCATCAACGCGCACGACGCGTATTAACGGTACACGAGCGTTCTCGAACCAGGAGAGATGAAATTACTGATTTATTTATAGATTGCTGAAATTCGAAATCACATCCTTTCTTGCAGAACGAGAAATCGGAACGCACACAGTAACGAGATACGACACACCAGACAGTGCATTAGACGACTTGCACAATTCGTCTCGTGCTGAAATTTCCGGTAGTGTCGTTTGATACCAGCGTCACGGGAAAGTAGGCTAAAGAGGCTTCGTGCACTTTCGAAAATCCGCACGTTGCGCCTGTCACACCCGATATTTGCATTCGCATTACTTCTGATAACCTGCGATACTTATGTGACTCTCGGCAAAAATCTAACAAACTCAGCTCTCATTGGACGCAAAGTGATGTAATCAGAATACAAACAAGCATGACCTCACACGTGTTAGGAGCATGAAACGATTATATACAGAATCAACCAGCAGAAGCGATCTAAGGAGTCCCTGAATTTTATTACCTCATATTTCAAGAAAGTTAGTCCTCTGTTTTAATAATTAATTTTAATACATTAATTTGTAAGAAATTCATCAAATGTTTGCAGAAAAATTCTCCGAGTGCAAAGAATTAATATTAATAATTTAAAGATGTTTTCTCAGGATGAATATTAATTTATTTTATACGACGATTCTTATCGATTCAACCTGTACATAATATTATATCCAGATGCACGTCTAACATTAATTTTTCAATCCTCAGGGTCACTTACGTTCTATCTGCTATATAAAGTGATTTGGTGGCATATCACTCGATGTTATCGATTCCGCGTTTTCGCGTAGGGAAAGAAGGGAAATCACACGGGGGAGACAAACCTTTCCCGGTGAGATCAATACCAAGGGCGTTGCTCCGCACCGTAACACCACCAAATAATATTAACACTCTAGCAGGCTCTAATAAACATCTACAGTTAGCCTTGAAAATAAATTATGTTTTACTCTAGAGATTATATAATCCGGCCAACATGGTTAATTACCATCCAAGTTAATAAGTTCATGCCAGGAATAACTTCTTATCGAATGGAACACGCGTTGATATGCCGTGCTAAGTGTATGTCTTGAAAACGTTATTTACGATTCCCGGCACGAGCATTGGAAAACTGTGAGAAGTTTTCTATTCAACTGACCCGTGTGCTCTCACACTTGTCACAATTCCACCTGTTTTTCCCCGCAACCAGTTCGCGATCGGGGCCAAGAAAGAGGAAACCTGTAGGAATTCTCATCGCCGTTAATCTCAACAGACGTTTTCATCGACCGGTGAGTAGCATTCGTCGACGAGAAATTCCAAGGTCGGACGCGCACGGTTCAGGAAATTGAATTAAAAAGCACAGTAGGAATGAAACGATAAGTGATATTTACCGAGTATCATTGGCAAGGCCGCAGCGAGTGCAAAACAGGCGACGATCAGGCGACGAGTAACTCCGAAATAAACGGTCGTACGTCGGCCGGTCGGCGACGGACTGAGACTGCTGCGGGCACGCGACCGCGTCTCTTCTTCAGACACCGTTATCTATCCACGACCCACGCTTACGTTCTGCTATCTCCCTTCTCCATTGTAGTAGACGGTGCTGCAGTGCTCGGCACGCGGACACGTGTGAGAAGCAGCCATCGAACAGTACCACAGCTGGTCAAACCACTAAACTGGCACGCAGCCGCTTTCTATGGCTACTGGCATGCGCGTTTCAGAGCTTTTGCAGCTTTAACACCTCTCGCGAGAATGTGCATAACCAATCGTTATCTATGTGAAAGTGTCGGGTTGGCAACTAAATAATTAAGAGTTAGATATAAGTAATTAGACGTTTTCAATGTATCCATACGATTTTATAACTCATTATAAAATTCTTATAGTCTTCGCTGCTTCACCACCGCCGCCGTTCTATAAAATTCTTATATTTACATATATTACCTCGTTCATTTGGTAAAGGTTCGCAAAATAAAAACTTTATTTATTTTATATTATAAAACTTTATTTAAATTTATTTATCAATAAAAGTAAAATTCGTACATCTACATTTATTCGCTCTTACATTGAGTTATCACAGTTTAATATACAATTTGACATACTTTTGCAAACGCTACCAACTCAGGTTTCACATTACATCACACATTTTTATTATTATTACATTCATTCTTGCATACATTAAACTATTTCGATTTGACGTACAATTTCAATGCGCAGAGATTCTTAAACAAAATTGTAGTTCTTCGCTTGATGGCATTTGCAAAGATTAGACTTTGCAAACGCTACCAACCCAGGTCTCACCACGTGGAGGTGACTACAACCGAGACCCGGCCGGCGGACAATACCCGCCAACCCCTTTCTCAGTTAATTGCTGCTCTATCGTACGGTCGAATATTCGAAAATATTATAAACGATTACGAACAAAACTCTGAACTCAAAACTATTAACTCTACTTGTAGTTGAATTAACTAGAACTATTGAATCTAATGGAAAGCTGAACAAAAGTCAAATACTGCTTGGGTAGCTAGAGTTCGAGTCGAGCAGGGTCCTGCACGAGAAAAACCATGCCCCATGCCCATGCCCCTTATTGCAAGCATGCGACTACCTTTGGAAGGAACAGAAAGCACTTTCAACAACTGGAACAGGCCATCCAAGATGCAGGACCCAAGCCCTGGTCAATGGCAAATGCTACTATATTGTAATACTCAGGCTAGAGTAACAATTAACTATTTATTACTTTTAATTTAATAGTTCATTTCTCATTTTTTATAGAAATAAATAAGGAATGAAATACAGCGTTCTTTCAAACATATCGCGGGGCGCTCTTCGTTCTCCCCACTAGCATCGTGAAGATATAAAGTGGGAGTGAGGTAGTGGTTTATCTCTGCTTGGTCACCGTCACACTGTAGTTATAGACAGACAGACGCAGTTGTCAATGGGTAAACGCGTTCTGCTTTGAATCTCTTAAGGTGTCGAAGCAGTAAACAATTTGTTAATAATCCTGTTGCTCGTGTTTACAAAAAGAAAATTGCATTGATCCCGAGATCATTATCAAAGAAGTAAATCATCAAATCGTGCCACCCATTTTTTGAGGTATGTAGGTCGCAAAAATGTTTGATTATTTATTAGATAAAACTTGAACTCGGGTTAATACCAATTATTCGTTAATTTATTTTGATAAACCTACCACACATGCAAATAAAGTGTTCTGACTGTCACTTGGAGGTTAGAAAGTATGACGTTTTACTTTATGATTATATGCGTCTCATTTTGTTATTGTAAACTCGATAGGTACACTATTTTCTCTGAGCTGTCAGAAATCTTGTTTGAAGACGCTTTCCTTACTCGTACATTTTCAGAGCTCCTACAAGCATTCTTGTTTTCAACATGTGTTACTCGTTATGATAACAGATAAGAGGATTCAGTTGCAAACAAAATTTTATCTGCTAAGTAGATTCCTGCGGGTAACTGACTCCGCAGTTAATCCTTAAGCCCGTGAGTCAATCTCTTTTGTTACTTTTTATAGCATTCATCATGCCGATTTTATATAGCGTGGTGGCTCGGGGAACAACGATATTGGCTAAGTATGCTGCCTGTAGTGGGAACTTCGACGAGGTAACGGAAAATATACTGACCAAAATACCGCCTCAAGATGACAAACTCACGTATTCTCAAGGGAAATATTTATTTCACTATATCTGCGAGGATAACATTATTTACATGTGCATCACAGATGATGTAAGTGATTAAATGACACAAGTATTGTTTTTAAAATATTTATTGACGTGTATTTCTATTTTACAGGATTTTCAAAAATCCAAAGCATTTTTGTACCTGGCGGAAATGAAAAGAAGATTCCTGGCAGCGTACGGTCAGGATGCACAAACCGCAGTAGCATACTCGATGAACACAGATTTTTCCAGGACTTTAGCTAGTACAATGGTAACAGAATGCAGTTTAAGTGGATATATCAGTTACTACGTGTTTTATTCCTCCATGTTTTTATAACACTTGTAATTTGATGTGTAGAAACATTACAGCGAATCGAATAAGGAAATCGATGTATTGGCTAGCGTTATGGGTGACCTAGATGATTTGAAAGATATAATGAGTAAAAATATCGATAATGTCGCGATGCGTGGTGAACGATTAGAACTCCTCGTGTACAAGACTGAAAATTTATCTGCCAACGTAAGTATAATATGTAAAATCAATTGTGAAACGTGAATTATAAATAAATTTCTTCGTGTATTTTCAGTCGGTTACATTTAGGAAAACGAGTAGGAACTTAGCGCGTTCGTTATTCTGGAAAAATGTAAAAATTTACGTAATTATTGGAGCTATATTGATCGTAAGTTGTCATATTTAATTTCGCTGAATGCAAGGTATACCGACGGAATTAAAAAAATTTTTTTTGACCTCTTTAGGTTGTAATATACGTTATCGTGTCGATATCTTGTGGAGGACTGGCTTGGCCAAAGTGCGTCGGCAATTAATTTGCTTTATTAGAGATACAGCGCGTCGTATCTCGAAAATGTGATAGGATTCTAATCGCGAGTGATAAAAAAAAACTCTGAACCGCCACCTATGGTGCAGATTTTATTCCTTGGTTTCGCTACGCATACCTACCTAAACGACTGATGGAGGAACGATCACTTAAGCGAAACAAAGAATAAAGAAAAATATCGTTAGGAAATGTATAGATATAAATATAATATGTAACGCTTATGTTATTTTTACTATTACCAAAAAAAAGTAATATCGATATAGTTTGTATGTCTCGAGCGACGAGCATAATTTTAACTTCTACGTATGTTGTATTATACATTCTGTGAGAAATGAATAAAACAAATCTAGCACGTAAATTATTAATGATCCATTTAAATCCGTAGTCATCCATCCATGTGCAAGAAGTGCATTTCTTCACTGAATCGGCTTTCCCATTGCCGAGCACAATAGATATTTCATTAGCAATTCGGATAAAATTGTAGCAAAAATTTATCGGCCATTCAGTCTCTTCCGGGCCATTAAATGCATTACGTTTTTTTCATTCGGAAGCTTCCGAACGGCTCATTTCGGGACATTGGCTCCGAGCGCATGCTCCATCATGTTCTTCTTTTCCAGTGCCCTGTGACTAGACTGAATAAAACCCTGCGCTATCTTCAATTCAATTATACGTTGCAAATATATGAATTCTTCGTAATTATCGATCATACATTGGCGGAAAAGAAAGGCAGGATTAGATTGTTCTATTTAATTTTCTCTTCAACAGTATGAAAAAAGTAGATACTGAATTTACTGTCGAATCTTCTCTTTTATTTTATAGATAAAAATACGAAGAGATGAACTAAGATGTTTTTTCTGTATTAAAACCGGTGACAGGACAGATAGCAACTGCAACTTTAAAGAAGTCATCAGAAACGAATCTATGATATAGACATGTACAAGTTTAAATAAAATCTCAAGACTGAATAAACAAAAAATAGATAACTTATTTGACAGATATGAATTATTATCAATAATAATTACTAGATTTCAGATTTGTACAGAGCACAACAAATACATAAATAAATATATCAGTTACTGCAAAAGTACTTATACTTCATTTTTCCTACAGTGTCAGCAACACACTTGATACACGCTATGTTTTCTCATGAATGCATAAAATCAGTTCAATTACAGTTGAAGAGGTAGTAAGAGCAAGTCATTGGACGTAGCCACGTAATAGATAAGGGTGGTACGAAATTATGAGGGGTAGGTACGGTCCTGGCGTGGGTGCAACGTCGTGGGACGGGTGGGTGACGGCGTCGTCGCAGGCGCCGTGTGCTCGGAACGCCCGGGTCATCGCAGCAGCCCGGCGGCTCTGGCAGCAGGATGTCGATGGCTCGCGTGGCGCGCCCTTCGGGGGGTGCCGGAGAGTGTCCTCTCGCGCCGCGATTGATCGTAGTACGTTGTCCCTGAACCCGCGAACCCTTCGAACACGCTCACGATCGCGAGCGTAACAAGGTCGCATCAACAAGTTCCGGTCAGCCGAGGGCACGGTTTCGTTACCCGGGAGGCAGCAAGATTCTATGCTCGCACGACTGTTTATCGCGGGGAGACGCGTGACGAAGCGCGCGTAATCAGTGGTGGTGGTGGTGGTCCCTCGATACTAATCGGTGCCCGGATGCAAACCTGATTCGACGGCGAGAATCCTATTTCGTTAGGATCAGTGGCTCGGTGTGTACGCGTGTGCCGGTGGTGCATGGGGTGGTAGTTTCGCGGTGGTTCGACACCGTCTCGCAGCCTGCCATGGGACCGCGGAGGTTCCGAATACCGGTGGCTAGCTGACGGGGTCCACCGGCGCGATCGGATGTCCGCGTGGGAGGGCAGGAGGTTGTACGCTGGATGAAAGTGAAAACGAATCGACACGAGGGGGATGAGGATACGCTGCGTGGCGAACGTACGATCGTGTGAGACACAAGCCCGGTAAGTGGATTACTATCCCGGAATTTTTCCCTTTATCCGAAGCCAGTCTACACTTATTTGTCAATAATACTATTTACAAGAAATTCTTGAACACAGTCAACTGCTAAATACTTTGCACGAAGACTCGTCATAGAATTGTGAATAGTTAAATTATCAGAATATGTATAAAAATAATTTAGTCCATATTCATGTAGAATTGTATCGACGTACTCGATCAAATCTCGACCTAATTAAATACATTATTATTGACAGTAATCCGATAAAGGGGGAGGGGGGAGGGGTAAGGGTTTGCCGGTGAGTCGCATCGCGTGCACCCCTCGTTCATCGAAACGCGCATTAGATATAAACCATCGAAATGGGCTATCGACGCGAAAAAGCCAATGAACTGCCGTCGAATGAAAATACCCGGCTTTCCCGGCACGCGATACGACTGACGGGAAATCGTTGTAACGCATCGCTGGGTCATACCTACCTATATATAATGCTATTTCATATCGATTTCACTACCTGTTCATTCCTTAAAATAATAGCAGGAATAACTGTTCATCTAATTACTCTCAAATTTTCGTAATCATATTATTTCCTCGTAGTTGGAATTTAACAAAAAAGAAATGGACATAGTAGAGAATTGGAGAGATG
>SHCU01000126.1:217455-248553 GCA_004307685.1 Ceratina australensis
GCTCGTTCGCGCGAACGAGATTTTTCCGCGCGTCTCACTTTTCCCGTGGGGAGCCGCGATACCGACATTTCCTAGTTTTAATTAAAGCCACCGGGCCCGGAATCGTGGCTAAGGCAATTAACTCGAAGACAAACGGGTGACTCGATTGAATTTCCTAGCTTCCGTAATTAGTTTCGACGTAACCGAATCCGGCGACGTCTACCTGTACGAGATCCCAAAGTCTGCCCCTTTCGCCGAGTGATCGATCAGTACGCTGTGGCAGACGAATGCTCGTTCCTTTGAACGGAACTCGAGATGTCTTCAAGATCGAAACTAAAACCTCTTTGAAATTTAGAATAATTCTAATATAATGTATCAAATTTCTCTAGTTACACATTTCGCCTCATAGAATTCTTTTGGACGCTTTTAATACGTTTATTCACGTTGGTACAATGATTATAAGTGTGAGAGAGAACGTAGATTCTACAAACGAGTTCTTTTCTCTAATGAGCATTCGATGCTGTAAGCATGCTCGTTCAACCCTTCGGATGCGTAAAGTACTGAACGTTTCCGTTCGTTGAGCGTTAAGCAGCGGGTAGGATTGTTTTCAGCCGGTTGGCCGTTGTTCCTGATTTACGGTCGTCGACGCAACGCGAAAAGTAGCACGGACGGACGGGGTTGAAATTTTAATTCGCGCGGACGTTTGATATGCAGAGATCCGCGCTCGGCATTCACGGGCTCACGTACGAGTACTCCTACGGTTCACCCCGTCCGCTATCACCTCGTCCTCCCTTTCACCGAGGCATTTTTGTTTCGCTTCGCGTCAACGAACTCCTGTTCTCTCGTTCGTGCTCGTTCCGCGAAATGATATTGAGAAGTGAGAACGAGGGAGGCGAAAGAAGCGTTAGGAGAAAAGCGCGGGAAGACGGTAGAACGAGACGACGATCAGTCATTCAAGGACAATTCTTTCAGGCTGCAAACTCACTGGATTGTGTGTGCAGGGCCACCCTCTTTAGAATTCCCCGTCCGTGGAGCAAGAAGCTCGTAAAAGACAAAGGGGGTTGGTGGCAGTAGGGGTGGCGGAGAAGAAGCGCCGAAGGGAGAGGCACGCAGCGGAAGAGGAGGCGGTAGGAGGCAGGAAGGAAGAGACGGCGTGGCGGAGGAGAGAGAAGGCACATAAGAAAGATGGGAGAGAGCTCGCCGGATCTCAGCCTCCGGCTTCGCCGAGGCAGCTCAGACTCGAGGGATTCCTTTTACATGGACTTTGCTCAGGTACCAAGCCGAGGATCCTTGCTATCCTCGGTAATCCTCGACGGATAACCGATATAGCTGCTAGTCCACGGATAAGGAAATCGGAAAATTTGTATTAACAAGCGTCCGATCGTTCCTTGACGGCGGACAAGCCTTTTCGTTAGCCATCGCTACTACGCGACTGACTGATAGCCCGTAAGAAGCAGACTAGACTGGATTCAAATTTAATGAGCTTACTTTTTCACCGATAAAGGGCCGGTTCCAAAGGGAGTAGCGACTGGCTCTATGCTACGTTTCATAGAATATTCATCGCATGAAACTTTCAGTCGACCTGTATTTCACAAAGAATCTGCTTTTCACATTAACTGCTCTTATGGTATCAATTCCTGATAAGGGACGTAAAATAATAAATATAATTTAAAAATAATAAAATATAAAAATTTCATACGAACAGGGGATCGACTCGGACATAGAGGAGGTGACGCGGCCGGGTGATAACAACTCGGATTCGATGATGGAGAACCACCTGGAGGAGAACGATCTGCCACCCCTCGAGGACATCACCACAATCCCGGAGGAGGCCTCAGAGGAGCTACGCGAGGAGGAAGAGGCCGCGGCGATGGAGATCGCGCTGCGAACACCCGAGGGCCCCATACTTACCACGGAATCGGAGAAACCGCCGCAGCACTCCGGCCTCGCGCCCTCGCAAGAGTGAGTATCCTGTGGCTCGGCGTGCATACCCTTCTCGCGAGGGTAATTTAATCCTCTCGTATCCTCGCCTTTAATTAGAATTTTTTCCCGTCTCCCTCTCGAGCGTTTAATTTTAAATACACCCAGTGAAATACGGATTATCTGTTGAGACTTGCGAAACTTGAACGTTTCTAAGGAATGTTCAATGACATTCTTTCCCTCGTAAACGATGTCGCTAGACGTCTACACCTCCTGCAGACGAGGCGCGTCATTAAAAGACGCCGCGTCGATGTGAAAACGTTTTCACTCGAAAGATCTCCAGGAAGAAACCGGAAGGAATGACCCGGCAACGATTAAAGCCACCCCGCGTTTCTTCTCAGCGATATTCCCAGCCATTAACGGGATCCCCATACACGCGTCGCGTCGTTCAGACGAGTTCCCTGCAGATTGCACGGGAGAGTCGAACCGAGGAAAAAAAAAAAAAAATGGGTGGTTAAGTAGGCAAACAGAATCCTGCTGCGACAGGGTGAACAAAAAAAGAAAATAGAGACGGCGAGTAAACGGAGGGAAAATATTTCCAACGTGTCTGAATTCGTAATTGCGAGAGAAGGAAGCTGAAATGCTAACGCGAACAGATCTTGAGTTCGTCGAGACGAAAAAATGAAACTTCCTTAAACGATTCGATCAAACCAAATTTGGCGTTGCCTATTTTTCGGTGGAATCGTTGCCAAAATCGGCGATCAATCTTCTTCATTTTCTCGGTAGCAGATCGACGGAACAGTTGGAAAATGAAAATGTTTTCGTTCAGGGTATTACCGCCGATTTCCGGCAATTATTTCTCGCTTTGCAGCTCGACGCGTAACGTCACGATGTAAATTATCCGGTGCTCCCCCCGGTGAGCAACCGCACGCTCTCTTCGTTCGAATGGTCACCGCCACTATTCACCGGCCGCGAGACATTAGTCACTGTCCGCGATTAACGGCGCATCCCTCTTTGGCTCCCGTGCGTCCATCCGAGCAGGCAGACCGCCGGTTTGCACGTTGCGTACGTTACACACGTCGACGATTGAACTTGATCGTGAAAAATCGCATCGTGGGCTTTGCTCTATCAATTTCCACTCGAGAGTCTCGATCGACCTACGGCAGGGGACTGGTAGTCTCCCAGTATCGGTGAGCGAAGTCGTTCACGGGTGCTCGAAGCATCGGCCCGAGAAGGGACGAATTTCGGTAGAGCGTAGCCAACCGAGCTTTTGATCAAAGCGAAACACTGACCTCAATCCGCCGCGTCAAACAGATAATCCGCCTTGTCACCAAGAAACGAAACGAGGCGTCAAAGGCGGGCCGATAAAGCCCGGCGTGCTCGCCGTTTCGTTTCACATACGCGTGATTATAGAAACTGATATTCGCTTCATCGATTATCGGGAAATGCAATAGGCTGTGGGATTGGGAAACGAGGATGAGTTTCATGATACACGCTTTAATGGTTGTGTAAACGCAATATCAGCTAATTTTTCAAAACAAGTAATGAATCGATATATGTATGTAGAGGTTCCAACAGTAAATCGTAGCCAGTTCTTGCTCGTGAGAGTTTTCCCTGGGAAGACAAAATCCAAGATACTTAGACATGGATTACAATTGTTCTCATTTTGAAACAACATTCAAAATTGTGTCGAGTATTGGAAAATTAGGACAAAAATTTATTATTCCCCCTAAGAAAAACTCATGGAAGTAACAGTTAGCTATGTTTCACTGTCGGACCATTTACGTACATAGATATATGTATAAAACTTCCTGAATAAATTCTGTTAACTCTTGATGACTGTTGTCCCACGCGTGTGTAACATTTGCACGTTTCGGTACACGAGGCGTTGACCGTTCGTAAAGCAATTTCCATCGATTTGCGGGGATCGTGGATAGACGTTGCTGGTCCACCACCTCCAATCCGTTCCCCGAACTCGATTACTTCCGCCGGATATCGAACCTGAATTCGTGAATTTGCATCAGAGGTCAAAACGGCGCCGAAGTTAATATTGACCTGTCATTTCATTATGGCCAATGCACGACCTTCGTATCCATCTCGCTTCCGAGCGTGTCTTCTCTCGGCCCGCTCTCCGCCACGCTCCTTGCCTCCCTCGTCCGTCCCCCACCCCCTTGCACGCTCCTTCATTCCCGGGTTCACCGGAACCCCGGGTGAACCGACCGGACCGAAGGAGAGGACGAGGGAGCAGGGAGACCGGCCTATTCCGTCGATTTAGATGCAGATTTGATCAGGGTACACGCGCACTCGGCGACCGAGTCCTTTAAACCGAACTCGCCTGTGGGAGGGAAACGCTTTTTCTTCTCTCCCCTAGTTCTCTCGTTATACTAATAAAACAGAAATTTCGGATTCCCGCCGAACAACCGGTATGACCCTTAATCATTGATCCCGAGAATTATAGAGCCAGATAACGTAAGGTTGAAAGCCTCGGGACAACGTTTTACGCCACTGCGAAGTCTCATTCGTGTAACGAGCTCGCTATCAAACGGTCGCGTATCCAGATAGAGGCTATGCCCGGGGAAAAGAGAGAGACAGAGGGACGGAGAGAAGCGTACGCGATAGGACAGATTATAGCGCAGGGCCTCAGTTTGCGATGCGGGGTCCGTGAGTAGTGCCGGTGACCACGAGCCGCGTTCGGGCCGTGACTGATCCTCTGGTGCTGGTGCGCGTTCAACAGCCAACGTTCCATCGAGGAGACCACTGGCCAAGGTCACGGATATGCTTTTCAAGGAGACCTCCCTCAGGTACTGCCGGTTCCTCCGTCCCGCCGTCAACGCGGATCGATCCGTTTCCTCGTCCTCTCTCGCTCCAGACGACTGCTTGGGAATCCTGGAATCGCTCACGCACACGGACGCGCCCGGGTCGCGTCGCTTCGTGTCTGCAATCTACGATTTCCGATGCCACGTAGCAGAGGACTCGCGTGCTTTTCCTCCAGACCGGAGTTTCAAATCCAACCGGGTTGGAACGCGGCGAAACGTCCTGGCCGAAGTTCCGCGGGCTAGGACCCGGAATTTCAGTCTCCTGGGCTCGCGATCGATGAGCCAGGGTTATTCGAGCCGAGAGTTCGCGACAGGAAGTTGAGCATACGAAAAATAGCTAGCTAATCGTGGAAGCTCTCATTCGGTGATTGTTCGCTTCACGAGCCACTTAAACGAATGAGAGACTGATCCTCTTTAAAGATCTCTTAAAGGTATATTAGGATCAGTTGAATGTGATTAGATAAGGCAAGCCGGAGGAAGGAAAATAGAGAGGTGCGAAGGGATCTCAGCTGGTTTTAACCCTCGCCGGGATGGAAAGTCCATAGTAATAATAATCGTGAAAATCCCTTTTTGTCTCGAACCACAAAGAAAAAGGCTGAAAAGCGTTTAACGCCGGAAGTTTGCCAAAGAAACGACGGTGGTTTTTCTCGTCGCGCGAGTCCGAGCACGTAGGAGGTGAAGACGAAATAGGACCTGGCGCGAGATAGATTCCTGAGGGATGTCCCGAAGGGGTGGCGGAGTAGAGGGGCCACCGAAACAAGGGTGAGCCCAGGGCCCGAGGTCCTTCAGCCACGGATACACTCGTGCCACAATGAGGGAACGGCACTCAGCCACTGAATCAACCCCTCAGTGCCCTCTCGCACCCCCGTTCACCCTCTCGGCGGCACTCGCGCGCTCTTCTGCTTCTCCAACACTACGTGATTATTTCAAAAAGCTCGAAACCAAGACACGAGCCGTATCCCATCCACGGTCGGCCACCCTCGTTTCCCTTTCACGTAGCATCGCGCGCGCGCAGCCACCCTTCTATCTTCCCGGTGAAAAGGACCAAACTTATCTACGTCCCTTTTGCTACTACCCACTATGAGCCTCGTAGGGGTAGGTCGCTTTACGCGGTGCCTCGTTTATCTTCTTAAACGCGACGAACAACCGTCCGGCCAGTTGCAGATATTTTTTTTTCGGGAAGGGTCGGCTTAGGAGCTGAACCTCACAAACGGACGCCTTTTATGACTCGCGATCATTTCCATCTGTGCTACATTTCTCAAACGCATCGTTTATCTTCTGACAGATGCTAGATATTTTAGCCCTGGTTGCATTCCGAATGAGTCCTACGGACTGAAGTATAGATTAACCCTTTCCTAGTAAAAATAAATCCGATTATTCTTTAACGCTAGAAAGACTGAAACTTAGTATATACCTATATTGATTAAAACCAGTCAAAACCTTCGTTGTGAAAGAATAACTAATGTGTAAAGAAATTTATTTAAAATTAATTTTTAATAGTTTTGTATATTATTTACGGTTATAAAACAGCTTATTAGTAAATATTAACGATAAAAAAAATTTTCCAAGAAATTGTATCATTCTATACATAATCTTTTTTCTCATTGTAACTAAAAAACAGTCAAAATGACTTCCTTAGGCAATCTAGTGTTAATGAATTTGTAGTTCGTTGCGTGTTCTAGTTTCACCTAACTGATTTTAATGGGTCACTGTTTTTACTGTATTCTAAGCTATTTTACTCTCGATACGTCTGGGAAATTTCGCACGGTAAGGGAGGGTAAACCGAACCTGCCGGCATAAATTGAAATTTCGATGCAATATCGCGGACGGCGGAAAATAATTTACGTTCCTCTTTCCCATTCGCCGTGGAAGTTGTCGCGGCGAATTCCATGGTAACCATGACGCGTTCCTCCGGGCAGACTCCGGGGGCGGAGAAGAACGGGAGGCGAAATCGCCTGGGCACGTGTATGAGAACACGGGCACCCGGCCGTGTTTCGACCGCCCGTCGGAGTTATCATTGAATAAACGGTCACCGCGTTTCGAAAGTCGCATTAACGACACCTCGGGCTGTAGTGGGTCTCTTCCTGCAGCCAGTGTCAATGCGACGCGTATTAACCCATTAATTGCCGGCTCGTACGTACGTACCGATGGAACCTTAAATTCCAATAACAAAAACAAATTTCAAGAAATTTGTTTCGCCTTTCCTGAACAAATTCCATCGAAGTGAGAATTATATGTATTGATTGGGAAAGCCTGCGTGTACTAAAAATCATCCTGAGATAATTTCGATTATTGAGAGTGGACATTGAAACTGATTTACAATTAGTCTTTGTATATTTTTCGTGGCAACAGTTTCATCGCGGCGGAGCTGGACTCGGCATTGATCGTTTTCAACGCGTTAATTGTTCTCGTTTCCTCTTCGCCCCTTTTTAACGAACACTCGCGAGAGAAAACAAATTTCCGAGGACGATCGCGGCGAATACGAAAAGTCACGCCCATTTTAATTACTGACGCCTGCGGCGCGTGTAAGAGAAAAATAAGTAATTACAGAAACTAGAGTTTCGAACGTGGCGTTTCATTAAGCGAATTGCGAGTAGGAAAACGGGTCGGAAAAATATCTTCTCCCCCGACGACGCACGCTTAATTACTACTTTCGTAGCTCGCCTTTGAGCCAGTCGTAACGATACTCTCTACACCGTGTCACAGGTCTCGAGTGGAAGGTCCTCCGCGAAAGTTTTCTCGGTCATTTGCAAGTGCTGTGACGAGGCGCGGTTCGGTGTGAGAGAAGTTCGGCTTGACGCGTTAGAGAAACTGAATTAAACGAATTACAGGATCATGCTACGGCGGCGTGACTCGTTTCGAGGTTGATAAGCTCCGAGCGCTTTCGGGATAAATTAAGACCGACGTATTGATCGCGAGTTAAACAACTCCCGATTCAAATTTCCACAGGGTAAAGATATAATATTCTGAAAATCTGAGTTTAGATCGCATGAGCTGAGGGTCGGAAGATGGAAAGAGGATGTTTTATTGTTTGTATCGAGTAAAGTGCACACTCGAGCTAAATCGAAGGAGCATTATAATACGTTCATCCGATAACGATACGGTAATTTAATAGTTAAGCACGCAATCACAATGAGTTGAAGTACCCTCGAGGATAAAGCAAGCATTACAATCCCTTAGTGGCGTAGGAGACAGAGAAAGAGTCGTTTTATTGGCGATGTAGGAGAGCTCAATCCGGTGACATCCTCCCCCTTCGAGCGCGTAATTATCCCCCGTCGTAATTGAACCGTCGATACCGATGAATCGATCGGCCAAGGACGGGATAGAAATAATGAGGAAACATGGTTCTGTGTTCAGCTGGCCAGGATTGCCGGCTGCGCTCCCGTCACCGGCTTCACCGTCCGCGGTAATCGTTTCACCGGAAACGCTGTCTAGACACAGCAGCAGCTCACCCTCCCGTACCCATCGGCCACCCCAGTTCGCCCTGGCTCTACCATGCTCCTCGCAACCGATCTCCGCGGTCTGCTACCCGGCGCCTACCTTCTTGGACGTCGTCGAGGACCGAAAGTGGAAAAAGCTCGGATGGTAAGTCCGAAATCAGAAATCCGAATCAGAAATTTTCAAGCTACCATCATTATATTAAATATCTTCTCTGCTTCATTGATAATACGAACAACCCTGAGTCAATGAAGCGTTGAAAAAATGACAATTAAATTATTAATGCTTGAGGAAAATTTTCGTTTGCACCGACAACGAGAAGCTTGGAGAGTAAATCGGGTCATATTCATATATTTAACGCGCGCTGATAGCGCTGTTGAAAGATTCCATCTTGACTGATTTCGAACGAGTTAACGCAAAGGGGAGAGAATATGTGCCGGTCGCCACGGAAATTTCACGTGATCCTCGGTGTTATCCTGCCCGGTGCGACGTCTGCACCGCAATTACCGGCACTTTATGAATCAGATACTCGCGCACGCATGCATGCCCATGTAGCTACGATTACCCGTAATTGAGCCAACTCTTACGGGGGTGGATCGGTATTCGCGACCAATGATATCGACACTGATTTCAGCTTTCTTTCATATCTGACATACATACACTTATAAATCGACCTATAAACGAAATATTTAATCAAAATTCTACGTGGTCATATACTTCGACGTGCATTTGTTCGTATCATTGATTGGCTTACATTTGAGCTACTATGTACGATGTATTAAAAGCTAAAACGAATTGTTCAGTACGACAAAATACGAAGATAACGGATATAGCACAATTTCCATAATTTCCGATTGTTCCACAGCGACGCTCTGGCGACAACTTTCAGCGCGTTGTATGGAAAGCTGCTGGTCGTCATGGGAATCGCATTTCCCATGGCGGAAGTAATATCCACCTACATTCCGCCCTCGTTCTACGAAGGATTCTACCTTTACCTGTACTTCGGCAGCATGATCTTCCTCGTCTATACGTACGCGACGTTACTGCGCGAAAGCAAGCCGAAATCAAGTAAGCCTAAATCATAGAAAAATTAATCATTAGGCCAATTTCTCAACATACATTAGAACACTGATACAAGTAATGCACAGCTCATCGTTATTAAAAATTATTATTATGCAACCTAAAATTTCTTAATTAAATCTTATTTAAATCTTAATTAAAATTTTTTTATTAAAAATCGTAACAACATTTTAACGAGTGTTTTTATCGTGAATTTACATAAGAAGAGAAACGGAAGGAGGTTAGCGACCTGGACTCGTCGCGATCGTCGAGCGGTGCTGGAGGCGACAGCGACACGGCGGACACTACCTGCCCGCATCTGTCCAGTATCAGGCCGTCACAGCACTATGGTAGCTTCTATCTTCGTATGGGTGCCGTTGCTTTCGGGATCGGTTCGATGATTTACTCAGGCCTCGAGTTCGGGCAGTATTTCGAGCTGGAGAGGAATACCAAGTGCCACAATATCATGCTCGCCCTCACCCCGGCCACTAGGATGGCGTTCATCTTTATACAGATGTACTTTATATTTCTGAATAATGAGGTAGGTACCTTAAGTAGACACGTTTCGATATCCACAATAATTTCATAGTAATTATTCGGTGAATAAAAATTCTGAAACTGGAAGATTTAAAAAAACGCAGAATATCTTGAACGTACGAAGGAGAAATTTATTTTAATGAAATTTGCATAGAAGATCAGATAAATGAACTGTGGTTAAGGGTGGATAAATACTATCTGTTTAACTGCAAATCACGAGGGACGAGAATCGTTCAGTAGGTGAGAGGGGCTAAAAATAACGATGGCGTTTACGCCGGTGCGGTGGTGTTCGGTTGCGCGGCACGTAATGAAAGAGCGAAAGCGTCGATGCAAAACGAGAAGCTCTCGGCTAGAAAGGTTAATGAAACGGAAGGATGAACAATCCTGAAACTAATACTGGAACACGAGTAGTCCGTACACCTCGTCGCGTCGGCCGCTGAGGTCGGCTTTGCTCCTTCCTTTGCCACCCGCGACAGATGAATATCTCTCTCGGCCGTTTTCAATTAAAACTCTCCTACCGAGATTCCAGGTCGTTCACCACCGCTCGGCGCGCTTTGTGAGGCGAGCTAATAGCTCAGAATGCAATTATCGAATTACCCTCGTCGATTGATTTCCGAGAATCGAGCGGACTCGCTTTTGACGATTAAATAAAACGATCTTAAGATGCGCGACGAGATGTACGAGGTATTGATTTCTTTCTACGGATAGCAGATGAAAGTTTACCGTCATCGCGTGGTCGCCCGTTTCGGCCTGATGCACATGATCGGCACGAACCTCTCCGTGTGGCTGAACGTACTTGTACAAGAAACGAAACACGAGATACTGACGTTCTACAATCCGGAAAACAACTCGTTGAAGATATCCCATAGATTAGGTAAGACACGTTCATCTTATGTATCTACAAGTATCCAGGGTTACGCGAACTTTCCAATGGAATGAGCGATTGAAATGAAACTAGGCACCAAGACCAATCTCAATCTCGGAGGACACCACCATTACCACCACGGCGAGCATCTGAGGGTGCCGAGGGGCTTGAAAGGTCCGCACCACATGTACGAATGCCGTAGAACAAATATTATGGGATCGTTGGTCCAAGATGCCAGCCCGTTCCTATTTCCATGTACGATCGAGTACAGTTTAATCTGTGCTGCGATTTTATACGTCATGTGGAAGAATATATCGAAAGCAGCGTTCACTCCACCCAAAACGCCATCGGGATCTCGGCATCACACTCATGCTTACAGGTACAGTACACGTAAATTCATTACACAAGTACATACAGCAAAAATCAACCGTGATTCGCATAATCAAGCATTGAATTAAATTTTGCAGAAGATCACCTCACCACTACAGCGTGGACTGCGCTCGTGCCCACAAGGGCCTCTTCGTGGGTATCCTGATCCTGGTGTTAACCATCATCTCCCTGATCCTCTTCTTCGTGCTGATATCGCGTCCGGAGTTAGTCAGCTTCGCCGTAACCGAAGTGAACGTCTGCGAGCTGACCCTTTACGGCATGTCGACGATGGCCACGCTGATAGGGATGTTCCAGATGCGAAAGCTTCGTTACGACGGGACCAGGAACCTGGAACTCGACAACATTCTGTTAGTCGCCGCGCAAACGGGAATGTTCATCTACTCGACGTTCACGATAATCGGCGCGCAATTCACATTGGCCAAACATACGGTCCTGGTTCTCGTGACAGCGTTGGCCAGCGTCGTTCAGACAACCTTCCAGACGATCTTCATCCTCGACGCGTCCAGGCGGTCGGTCGCTACCGCGAAACAGATCAGAAGAAAACCTGGCAGAGAGATCGTCACCTTCTTGCTGGTTACCAATTTGGCTATGTGGGCGATCAACACGTTGGAGAAGTCGCGGGCGGAGTCGCACCCGGTGCAGCTTCACTTCTACGGTCTCTGGGCGTGGACGATCATCACTCACGTCTCGATGCCGCTGGCGATCTTCTACAGGTTCCACAGCACCGTGTGTTTGTGCGAGGTTTGGAAACGGGCGTACAAAGTGAAGCCCACTTACATGTGACGCAAGGGGTCCCGTGAGGTCGTCGAAAAAACCGCGGCTCCCCCGCGACCTAAGACCCTCCCGGCGAGACTTGACGCCATCGCGGAGAACGATCCCGTTTACTTCATGTAACCCTGCCGGGAACCGCGGTTGATAATCCTTTACCCCTCACCTCATCGAGCCCCGTAACCCTGAATCGAGCCTCGATTCACACCGAGCACCATATTAGTCGATGCGTTGTTAGCTTGATTAAGGACGAGATTTTAATGCGGGTAAACCGAAGTCTTTTGGGCTTGTATGGCCTCGAAATTATATCGGAGGCACCCTCGCGCCAAATGGATCCTACATACGCGATGTATATATAGCTAAATACGTCCGCGAGGTCGGATGAATACGTAAACCTTTTTTTAAACGCCGCGACAATTTCAGAGGGGCACAATGATGAGCGACGCACAATTTTTACAGCACCAGGTTAAACGTTAGATGATTTGATTGGGCTTAGAATCGTCGAAGCGACGTTTGTTCCTTCGATTACTTCTTAATTGGGAACAATAATAATTTCTGTTCGATAGAGGACAACCTTTTTCTATTAAACAGCCGGTGTGGGAGGAAGAGTGCGTGACGGTGCGAGGAACGATTGAGAGATCGTCCCTTTGGTCGTAAACGTTCGTAAGACTGAAATCCTTAGAGAGCAATACGATTAAGATTGACGATGACGATTACGATCCATTTTCCGATGCCGATCAACACGGATATAAAATACTGATCTGTCCTTCGGTTTAAATACTTCAATACTCTCACGGACATCCGTCTTCCACGTAGTACAAAAAAACTGCAACTTAACATAGCGTCTCTCTCGCACGTCCAAGTAGATAATTCGAAAATAATAAACGAAATGAACACGAGGAAACAGAGTGTCGAGGAAAAACGGGTTACAAAAATTGTTCGACAGTTCAACTCGCGGGAATACCTGTTAACCCGCGAAAGTCCAGTAATGCGCCCGTCGCGTGTAGTATCGATAGAGAGAGAGGGAGAGAGAGAGTCTGTTTCTCTCGATTTCTCACGTGGAAGCCTGATCGATCGATCGTCGGCGTTTCGAGGAAAGCGGAGCCTCAGGAATCGAACACGCATGCAAAGCACTTGTTCAGTCCAACCGCGATGAGATTAGATACTTCTTCGTACGACGTTATACATTGATACTGCGGAGTTTTCTATATTCACAGAATATATTTGGATGATTAATGCAAAACGAGATCGTATACCACTCTTTAAATAAATTCGCACCGTATAAAAGTCCACAGTCTATTTAGTCGCGAATCTAAATTTTAGATACCGTAGAGTGAAAGCGTAGAAATAACAAGAGAGAAAGATTGGTACTAAGTATAGGAGAGACACATGCATTATTCGTGACCGTTTCCAAATAACCAGCAATCGATACGGTTAAACACGGTACGGAGATATCGAAGTAGAGAACCGAAAGAACGTAGGAAACGACGAATGGGAGTAACAGAGTACAACGGCGAATCATATCATTAAGCCTTAATCCGTCGAGTGTGCTGTCCCAGCTTCACAGTTAAATAATGATATACCAATGGGCTTAAGGAACAATTTTGATAAATATGGCCGAGCGATCCTACGCGCGCGTGGTTTATATATAAAATACATTTTCTGCTCAAACGGACAGTCGTTGGTGAGAAACTGATTGCGAGAGTGGACCGATCAAGAATCGTACGATCGATCGGTGTGCAATATTTAACTTTGCTCTGCTGTAAGAGTGCGCGAGCGCGTGATTGTTTACCACTGTTTGCGTGTGCTGTGGACTTTGATTGTGTGAGGACGTACGTTTTACGGGGAACAAAAACGGCGAAGGACGAGCAGACGAAACGTAGAACGTTCGGTAGGTTATTTCTAGTTTTTAGCGCGTTTTTAAAAATTATGGCAAACGCTTTTCTTTTTTTTTTGGACTTTGACGATCGCATTCAGCTAATTAACGACGAAAGCTGCATGGTTGACTCTTTTGTAAGATGTAAATTCCGACTGCGAGGCGGCTGTAAATATATGGGATTATGATTGACGATTAAATGCGAAGCGGCGAAAGGTTTTTAACAAGAAAAAAAAAATTTTGATCCTCTCGATGTTTTAGAGCTAGTTCATGTCGACATGTTTCTTCCTATATTATATATAATATATACACATATATATACGAAATATAAATATATTTATTATTGCGTTGTTCTATTATATAATATTTATTGTATTATCAGATATAGGATATTTACGCGCGACACGTTACGTTTATTGATCGGACCTCGTGTCGAGATCCACTTGAGCTTCATCTTATTTCCTCCTTTATTATACTTTTAATACGTCTCGTTTCATTCGCTTAAAAGGGACTTTCAATTTCCGTTCGATTTCCGCCGATTGACACTGGTCGAGGGGGCGATCTCGGCACGAGTCTGAGAGTCGGAACGCGAGAACGAAAAGTGGCGCGATGGCGAAGTCACGATGTGCGCAATTCGAAAATTCCGAACACGAGAATCATTGGGATTTGGGGGGAATAAAAAAAAAATGAAGACCACCCTTTCTATGTCACATCTCTAAACTGTACTTTTTCTATGTCCGCATACTCTAGTTCCTACGCAATGTTTGTACTCTTATACCCTTTGTACTATTTGTACCTTACGAATTGCAATACATTCGTCCGCAATAATAATTACGTCTTCGTTTCCTCGCCAACCCATCAATTACATATTTGAAACCTTTGCACTTCTACGTCGAATCTGACTCGACATCAAATTATTATTTGACCCATTCGACATATTTTCATGTCTAAAAAAGTTAGTACAAGGAATTGTCCTTCAAATTGTACTTCAAATAAAGCACATAAAACAAATGGAAACTGATGGTAACAAAATTGAAATATAACTTGGAATGCAAAGGGTTAAGGCTAAAGTTCAAACTTAATATATTCCTCATAAATTGACTCCCTTCTTGAATTGAAAAATATCTTATCATTTTAATCATTTCAGAAGAGATATTAAAAATTACTATATGACATGGAAATATGTTTGGTAACAAGGAATGTGTTTCTAGAATTACTAAATATAGCAAAACCGAAATGAACGGTTCTATTTACCTGAATTCTATGCAGCAATGATAAAAATGAATGGAAACACAATATCCTAGAGATCACGATCTTGCTTGCAAAGCTCGCTTTGCTCGAGGAGTTTCCACCGTCTGTCTAGATGTTTACCAAAGCGGAATCGCACGAGCCGAGCATCGTCCTAAATACCTACGATTCCCGGCTCGCTATGCGATGATCTCTCCGATGTCGATGCGGGATTGCATTCGAATCCGGTCATCCGACGCGAGCAACTGAAACTAAATCAAAGAGGAAGGAAATCGGGTCGCGAGGCTACTTTCTCCTAACCAAATGAACCACGGCCGACCTTTGAGCATGATTCTACGTGGGAGCCTAAACCGAGAGCATGTAAATACCGAAACATCTATTCCCGCCTCCTGAATTCAATCGAACTAAACTACTGTAGGCTGTACATCCATTAACTAGCGTAATACGTGTATACCGTTCAACAGTGCCTCTGTTGCGAATTGCTCAACGATTAGTTTATCGTGCTAATATATAAAAACGAGAATTTCCTGTACGAAACACGAAAAATAAAATTTAATTATGAAACATATCTCCATAAAATTAATAATCATAATATTTCCAAGAGTATCGTAGAAATTGAAAAGTGTGACGCAGACCGTACGCACGCTATTTAATTAATGATCGCTGATCACGTTCAGTCATCGCGTGCGCGCGCTATAAGTGGCTCTGATTCGCGTCAGGTATCGATGCATCCTGCGTGCATGATCCGGTCGCGACCGGTTTCCGTGTTACGTGCGACGATCTCTTAATCAGGAAGCTGCCTTAATCATTAGCAAGTTGAGTAACTTATAATCCCTCGTCTTCACATTTCCCCGATGCGATATATTCGTGCTCGAGGAGCACTTAGCACGCTAGTGCACTTCGATTTACCTTAATTGGCCGATTAATGGAAAGCAGCTTTGATTATTCGGTATATGGGTACAGATAATAATATGTAGCGTCTCGAACTCCTGCCGTTTACATCAAAGTCTCGTTAATGCGATCTCGCCTTGGTATAATCGAGGACGTTTGATATGCATGTTATATCATTTGTGACTTCGTGAAATAAACAATTATTTAGAAGCGTACGATACTTATGAATATTGATTAGACACACTAATGTCTCATGTAGCTGGCATCTACATTCATACGAGAAGACGGCGCCGCGATGTTTACAACCCGTTTGCTTATAACGTCTATCTCGTCCACCTGCAAATCATCCATATCAACTTAATTACAGCCGGTCTTCTAAACACGATACTCTGGTATTTAGTATCTGATCTTAGAGAGATTTCAGCTTCGTGCGTCAGTTAATAATTTATTTCAGCGGTAAATCCGAACGACCGTTCTTGCATCAGTAAATTCGTCGGTTAATCGGGCGCTGATTAACCCGAGTGATCGATGGAATTCAAAAAATGATCTCCGTATCGGGCGCGGAGAATTAGCCACGGGCGATCGGGCCGAATCAGAGGGACGCAGCGGTTCGATGAAATCGGGGGATAGGCTACGCGTGCATGTACCCAACGTTTCGAAGCGCAACACGCAGCGGCGTTGGTTTTCTGACGCGAGCGTGAGAGAAGGACAGGAGAGCGTGTTGCATAAGAGAGCGTGCGAACGGAAAGACCCTTTACACCGGCCCGTAACATAATGTTCGCTCGCAGGTGGATCGACGTGGGCGTAGAATTGTGTACCGTTCGTCTTGCTCGCTCTCCTCGTTCATCGTTCGCCTCTTCCCGTCTCTGTTCTCTCCCTTTTTCACTCGACTCACCTTTGACCCGCGAGACGCAACAATTCTTTTATCTCGATCTGATTACTTTCTTCTGGGGACGTTTCAATTTCGATTGCGAGAAGAAGAATATGGAGGGTGTTACTTGCTTCTCACTTGAGTTCTATGTATTAAGAAAAAAAACAAACATGATAATTAAACACTGCGGTTTGTCTATTTAATTAATTTTTGCTCAAAGGCTTGGTAATGTCAAACATTAAAGTTTTTTTTTTTTTTTTCCCTGTATATCATATGTATCTGATATCATATGTATATGTATGTTTCAGTTTTCTTTAATTATGTATACTGGATATATTCTTTTCATGTGTATGTAATTATGTTTATTCTTCTGTAGCTTAATAAACCTCTCTGAGGTTTCAATAAAGCATTATTAAAAAAAAGATAATAATTAAACACTGGTACGTACTTTATTTAGCTACCAGTGGAAATTAATACCCTCCACAGTTCGGATTAATAAAACGTCTCTAAATTTAAATTATGACTGTTGCAAGAATATTCGAATCGATCAGTTTCTCCTGAAATGGAATAACGTTGCGAGGGGTTGGAGCAAATCAAACCGATCGTGCCTTAAGAAGGAATATTTGGTAGGTAACCCTCGACGAGCCGAACATTCTGGTGGGTGATCGCTCGTGAGCCGGTTTCCCCGTAATTAAGGGCTAAATTCAACCCCTCATGGGCGTTGTCGGGCACCCGCTCCCGTTCCCCGACGAGGGTGTGCTTCAAACTCACCGTAATACTCGCCCTCGTATCCATCGTTACTGGGACCCGTTTAAATCGTAATGGGAAAAAATCAATAACGGCGACAAGGAATATTCATACAGACAACCTGAACAAGCAGAATCGTACAATCTCTGAGAAAACCAGAAATATCAAAATATTCAGTCGAAACTGCATCCGCGACGTTCCAAAGACTTCTTGCATTTTTATACAATGAGTAACGTGTAAATATACTCCCACTCGGAGACGAACCCCGGGAGACCAGAGACAAGCGTGCTCGAAGTTCCCGATTAAGCCGGTCGCAACGAGCACTCGAGGCAACCCTCGCGATCGCATCGCGGAAGATAAAGAGTACGGCAACGGTTTTTCACGAAGAAGTCGACCGCGAGTGCTCGAATCTACGACGGGCATCACAAAAGCGAGACGCAAAGCTCTCCGATTCGATACAGAGAGATACGCGTGGATAAAGCGGGGATGAAACGGGCAGGATACATCGGTCGGGGATAGAGGCGAGCGACACGGAGCGGAAAACCGTATCGCGGGGATTAGGGTATTGATCGTGCTTCCCCATCGTGCATGGGGGTGGCTTCGCGCGCTGCGACCCCCATAGCCGTTGCGTCGCCATTACAGCGCCATGGATCGCGCGGGGGCGAACCGGCGGCGGTAAAAGCGGCCGAACTTCCACGGACCCGTGACGCGCAGCACGCAGGGTTGGCTCCGGAGGGTCGCCTTTTCCTTTTCAACGGAGAGGGACGCGTGCGTAGGCCCTCGGCAACGGGGTGAGAAAAAGAGGAGAAATCGGGAGAGGGTGGAAGACAGAGATACGTAGACGGGTTGGGAGCCGCGTGCACGGGCAGAAAGGTCTGCGTGGTTCACGGCGAAGCTTCCGGGCAACGCGCAAGCTCCGGACACCTTGTTTACATTTGTTGAACGACGCAGAGGAAGAGCACGTTGCTCTCGGAAGCAAGATAATCCGAGCGGCACTGGAAGCTGGACCCGACGCGGCGATTAATTCAAGGGGAGAAACGTTCGGCCGGTGGAACGAACCGTTGGAATCGGAGACTTCAAGCTCGCGGTGAGAAATTGACGGGGTTGTTGGCAACCCATGGCGTTCCATGGCCGCATCGTCGCCGCTTAATGGACGGGTGAGTACGCTTCGCGTAAGTGCGCGTTGAGTGTCTTTTTTCGGTTGTTTTATCCTCCCTCGGTTGCATCGTCCCCGTGCGTGCTCGCGATTTAACGCCAGTTTATACGCGTTCATGGAATAATACGGTTGATTCAGGAACGAAGTGATTTGTGTGTAATAACGTTTTAATAGAATGGTGAATCTTGTGATCTCAACTGTATCGTTCTGCCGTAGTGGACTGTGTAAATTCTCGAGTAGCCTGCTTGTCTTCAAATAGCATTTCTGGTCTAAATTATTTCCTTCATCAAAAATAACGTATTCATAAAATCGATGTTCGTTTGAACTATGATCAACGGAGAAATAAATATGATCGAATGCGTTGGTAAATTTTCCCGCGCTCAGCCGCGTAATGACGCGGTCTACAAGGTGTCCAGTGAAATGCACGCCACGCCGCGATGATGCTAACCCTAGCCCGTTGAATCATAAATAAACGGTTCGAAGTCAGTCATGAGAGCAGAGCGAGCTATCATTTTCAATTATGATTATTATAGGGTAAGGACACGGATCCGTCATTGTAAAACGATCATGGCCAATTAGAGAATTTATGGTTTGGCCGTGCATCGATCGCGTAAGGCGTGAAAAACTCCATTATTCGTACCGACGGTTTTCGGCCCCCGGCAATAGTTTCGCGGTCAACGACTTTTAGCCACAGCAAAACAATTTCCACGCGAGCTTTATCGATTTCCCGATGCACGGTCGCGTGTAACGAACGCATCAGGTATCGGTATACATAACAGTTGGGAATAATAGCGTCAGAGTATTTCTTCGTATTCGGCCGAGGGATGGAACATTCAGATAATCGATAAGGGCATATAAAACACTGGTCAATGTTAACTATTATTGTCATCTTCTCGATTCCCAGTTTTCTCCTACCGTTCGTTCTATTGCCCAGGAAATGTTAATCGTTTCATACCACAGAGATAGTATAGATGAAGTAAAGAAGCGATAGTATTTCTGTAAGTGGTACTAACGCGTTGTTCGAAAGAGAAAAAGAGTTAGAAACAGTATCTTCTCGCATCACGTGGATGATTACGATTATGGTTATCATAATTGTTGTTAGAGANGAGAAAAAGAGTTAGAAACAGTATCTTCTCGTATCACGTGGATGATTACGATTATGGTTATCATAATTGTTGTTAGAGAAAGGGAAGTAGTAGCCTTCGCTCCCTGTCTCTTTCTATTAGCGAGACACGTTTGTGACTGGCTTCTCCACTCTATCTATATTATCTCTGTGTTTCATACATACTTCGTCCAGCAATTTCAGGTATTCCAAATGCATACGCCGTCCATAAAATACATATTTATTATCTCGATTACTTTCTGATTAATGTGATACAGCTTCCAGTAAGTGAACATTTATATTCTTCTATTTACTACAAATCAATGAAAGTTAATACCGTCGCTTTTATCTCATAAAATCGTACCGAGTAACGTTGACCAGGCTGATATGAATAAATATTTGACTCGGCTTTCCAGCGTATTGGCAACCTTCACCGGTAAGCAGCCACGAATCGATAACGACTAATTAACATGTCGAGATAATTAAACGGTATGCCTGCTCGCGTTTGAAAGTGGCTACGAAAATACCCGCGCGTACGCGTTGAACGTCGGGTTTCAAAGTGAGCCAAAAATCGAGTCAAGGTCCGGCAAATAAAAATCACTGGCTCTATACATCGCGCCACCGGATCGTGCGGGCGCGCGTGCCGCATATACCGGGTGTCTCTTCGCCGGGTCGTGGCATTGAACCGACCGGGCTCGGCCGAGGTCGAGGGAGAGAAGTTGGACGCGGGGGTAGCTCGGTCTCTGCTGATCACGCACCCTTCCTTCGTTTCGGGTGCTCGTAAAATATAATAACTCGTTCGTAACCGAGGGACTGAGCCCTGGCAAATTACATAATTGGACGCCTGCAAGTGAATATCGATCGTCGGTTCTCTTCCGGATTCCATGTTTAATGATATCTGTTTATAGAATCGCAGAAGTTATCTTGCATTTATAAGTACGAATCGCAGATTGATCGTTGTAATTACTTTTTATAGCGAGAACTCGGTCGTTAATTATAAGTGGAGTTTTAATATAGTCTAAAGCTCGTGACGTGTAACACACAGAGGCGTCTAACCTGACACAAGGTCCTCGGTACTTTGGAACAAGATCCCAGGGGTAGGGAAAAGTGCACATCAAAGAATTTTCGTCGCGCAGAAGGACGCTTTTGCGGCGTTCAAGATTAAAGCCACGAAAAGGGAAGAATTTCTGGGGCGTCTCACGGGCACCCGTGTCCCCCGTCTACTCTCCAGACCGAAAATTCTACAGCGACGCGATACGAAACGACACTCGTTAACGAGTATAATACACGCGTGTACGTACGTCTCGATAAAAATTCTGCGAAACGCGAATGTCGACATAAAGACGAACGGGTATTGTTCGTTTCGCTTTCTAAAACTAATCAGACAGTACACGGTACAAGTAATTTGAAACGTCGCGTAGCTCCGATCGTAATGAGGAAACATCCGATCGTGAAAAGTACGAAGCGCGTGAAGAGAGACAAGAGCCGAAGGGGAAGCGGGCTGCGATTCGCTTGGAAGAGAAAGGAACGAGGAGGTATCGGGCGCTCATCATAAAACCACGATTATTCGTGTGCGAGCCGCCAATCGCGACGCGAGTGCCTCGCCAATCGGCTGACAATTATTAACAGATTCGCGTTCGTGAGAGGGCTCGCGACGGGGAGCTCAGACTGAAAGTTTTTTCAACCACGCTTCGCAGTATTCTTGTTGATTCACAGCGTTCAATTACAGAATTTTCATCTCCCGCCGGTCTGTTTTAATTATCAGTGATTTTCGTCGAGTGTACAGTGTATTTTTCTGTGAAAGATAATTGAAGTTCACCATGGAGGTAAGATTATACTATTTAATACTGATTTACTCGAAAATAGAAAAACTACATAAGTAACGAATTCCACGATAAAGAATTTTCATAAATTCGGTGTAGCGTCGACTTGATAATACTTCGAATAAAACCGTAGTCGATTCGAAGCGCAAAATCCCCGAGCCCGGTGAAAGTATATGTTCGCAGGAAACCGGTAAACAGTAACAGATCCGTAATAGACTTTTTCTCGAGTCACGTCCGATCGTGTGTCATGTCTCTTATTACACGGCCATGGCGTCGGTTTTAACGACAAAGTGACAACTCATTTAACACTCGATTGTAGAGGAGTATCGAGCGAGGAACTCGTTGTTCCCGATTCCACTATCCATCCCGACCCAGTTTTTTCCTTCAAACTTCCATATTTTTTCCTCGTTTCATACGCGTGCGCGCGATCGCGTGTGTGCGCGAGTTTTTTTTCACGAACGAGAAATACAGAGCCGCGCGGAAAGCGGATAGTATCGGACAAGGTGGAACAATGGCGGTTGTAATCATCGTAATTGCAGCGATTATTATTTCGCGAATCGACGCGGCCGTCCCAAACCCGGTGCCTTAATTCCCGGTCCGGTTTTTAACGACGCGTGGAACGAGAGTAGGAAGAAACGAAATTTCCTGAACGGATAGTCTACGACATAGTTCTCCTGTTCGTAGAAGCGTGCCGATGGGAATGAAACAAAGGCGTCGTTTAATCGGTGCTAGGTAGATTGGATTCGGTGAACTCGTGACCCGAATGAATGTCGAACGTTTTGGTTCTAAGGTAGACTAGTACGTAACAATAGGTGTTTGTTGGTAGCAAGAAGAGAACAAACCGTTCTACGCTCCATTTTCCCAGCAGAGTCGAACACTCATAATCATCGCCCTGCTGTTTATACCGATACTCTATTTTTCTCTACATTCTTCTCGTCGCTCAAAATGCTCGTTTCGTACAATAGGAAACAAGTACCTATCTCTCTTTCGAAACGACGCGAACAAATCGAGAGAGGTTAGCATCCGTTACAGAGGCGTCCGAAAATTCGGCGTGGCCATGTTGATCGCGATCGGGTCCCAGGACCGCGAAGTTCGCTCGAGCGAGGTCGCGGCACCTCGCCGGTTGGCGGTGGCGTCGGACGGGTCGATGGACGCTAGGTAGATAGAGGTGTACGTGGGCGTCGCGACGCCGGCGCCGGCACGAAAGCTCACAGGTGGTCGCCATGCAGTCTGGCCGTGTTTCGTGCCGGGTGCCGCTCGGCGTGCCGCTTTTTCGAGGTCCACGACCGACCGAACGGCCGGCCGGATCGATCCGCCGCCACCGTCGTCACCGCGCCGCTTCCGGCTTCCGATCGTCGTCGTGGTTGTTGTGACGCCGCCACCGGCTTCGGAGTCACCAACGCGTAGTGTCGGCCACCTCCAGGACCACGACCGTAAGCCACCCTCCTCTTCGTGTTCGACCTTAGACAACTCGACTCTGTTACGAGCGTGCAAAACGCTCGCGGGGTAAACAGGCGAGGAGTGCCGCTGCTCGAGTGGCTCGATAAGGGGCCAGGATAGGAAATTGTCCGCGGATTCGATCCGATAGAGCCGTGCTCGAGTATAACAGGATAGAAAAACGGTGACAGATAAGACGATGGGATATCGATCGCGATTTCACGTGATAGTAATTTACACGTACGAGTGGGACGTACGTTTATCGTACGAAGATATAAACGCCGTTACGTAGGGACGCTGCGAAGGAAGGGTGGTGCACCCTAGCCTCTCTCGAACCTAACCTATCCCGAGGCTCGAGCCATTGTTGATCTCGCGGGCTGAAAATGTACCCGGAAAAACAGATTCTACATATTTTTTAATCAGTGAAAAGCGGTTCTGACGCGTTCTGGCTCGATGAACGGACCAGGGAGAGGAGCGATGCGACGAGAATAGGAAGGTCGTAGGGAGAGAAAGGGTTGCAGCGTCCCGTGGACCCGAAATACATCCGGGGGTTGGCCGCGGTTCGATATTTTCCGAGAATCTCGAGCGGCGGGCATATCGATCAGGTTCGAGGACGCGGGCGGAGCCGGCGAGGCCACGATATCAGCACGTTGTTTTTGTTGCCTCGAGACTACGACCGTACTATCTCCGCGACCCTTACGTTCTCTTTCCTGGCCTACCCATTCAGCAAGCCACGCGAGATTGCGCGCTGTACCAATCGCTGCTACGGCATTACGCATTAACGAGCTTCCACTCGAGACCGATTCTCATTCATTATTACAACGCGTAATGAGTTTAACAGGATATTTTACATCTCATCGGAACACTCTTTTATTCATCGATATCGGAATCATCATTTTCCTTCCGCTAGCGTTTCATCAATTCTTCATTAACTTGATACTTAATTTATTGCGAAATTCCTCGCGAGAGGAACAGCGCGCGTAGCTAATAGATGAGAACAAACGATCTTAATTTACTTCGTTTTACACGAGATTGAACAATTCTCCCTCGCGATTCGTTATCGCGTAAATTGGAAAAAGGAAACGCGACGGGTTGCACGTAGCGGGCTCGCTGAAGCGACCACCGAGAGAGTCTAAATTACGTGCGACGGGGAAACTGGGTTACCGTCGGCTGGAGCTCCAATTCTGCGTTCGCCGTCGACGGACGATTATACGCGACGCGAGTCTTTTCACCGCGAGGGAGGCCTATTGTGACGACGACGACGATGAACGGCGGCGAAAGGGGAGGCAAAGTTTGCGTGAAATTTCCACGGTCGTAATTTTCTTTTTTACATCGCTGCAGCGAACGAGATACAATCGTCCCGTTCGTTAATTGCGTCGCCGGACCGTTTCTAAGGGAGATATACATATTTCCACGATTAGCTCACTCGAGACGGTTAAAATCTCCGCTTCGTTATCCCTCGTATCGCGCATACCCGGAGCCGAGTAATAGGCGCATAATGTAGAAACTGGATAAACAGAAGTACTCGCCGCCGAAAGTGTGTCGCTACTCGAGCATCCGCGGCACCGCGTCCGCTCCGTTATTATTAGATCCGCGATCTCCGGGAACGCTGCTTGCGAAAGAACTACCACGCCGCGCTTTCAGACAACCGAAGGAAAGGTTTATTCCAGGACGATGATCTCTCCCGTTGCTCCCGCTATAGCTCGAGCTACGAGACAAAGAGCGAGTTCGAGTAGATGCGCGAAATTGAATCGAAAAGCCGCGGAAGCGGAAGCCACTCGAGGCTCGAAACAAAACGATTGAAAGAAATCGAGCGAAACGGGAACGCCGCGGAAAATATTAATAAACGGAGAGGGGGAAAAAAAAACGAACCGAGGGGGAAGAACGAGGTACTGAAGAACCGTGCCGCCGATATTTCAAATGCTAATTTTCTAGGACTGAGGGCCGGCCCGGCAATTATCGAACGAACTAATTAATTAAACATCGGTCAAAGATTTCATCGATTCTCGGCGGAATCTTTGTCAACGTGTTAATCATTTAAAGAGTATCATCAGTATCACGTACAAATGGTTTTCAAGAGGTACAAAGGAAGAACTGTTTCGGCGGAAGAACTACTTTGACCGGTTTTAGAAACTGGTACCTGAAGAGATTAATTGGAATTCCATCGGGAGCGCAACAATGCTGTCTCGCTTTACAATCGAGAGTCTATTAGCCGACTCGACGGAGTCCCGGCGATCGATCGATATCGCTTCTTATCCCCCGTTACGGTAAATACGAAGAAAGCACGGCTGGAATCGCGCGAAAGGCAGCGGGTAAAAGGAACCTACGCTATTCCCATATGAACGCATTCAGAATCTTTGATCCGCGCCCGAGCGTCCCGCGCACAATCGAAACGTTTACGTGGCCCGCGGGAGACGTCGACGCTCGCGCGGAATCAACGCCCGGGAGTGAATCCGACGCGGGCGGGATTTGAAAATATCGAGCGTTGCTGCCGCGAGGACGAGAGGATTCTTCGGTGTAATAAAATACGGTTCGCGGGGTACAATCTCGCGAGGGAAACAAAGGGTGAAAAAAAGTGATGTGTAACCAGCGGCCAGGCGAATTGCTCGCGGGTGAAAAGCGGCGAGGGAGCGAATTAAGTTTCCCGGGGTTCAATTAACGTCGCCTACCTCTCCGCGGATCGATGACGTACGTGGGACAGAGGGGTAGGAGGGCTGGCGAGCGTACGCGCTGACAAGGCGAGATTTGTAACAGCGATCGGATGAATCGCGGGGGAAAACGGCGCAATGGCCGGCCGGCCAGGTAAGGGAGAGAGAGAGAGAGGAGCGCGGTTTACGAGAACGCGGGTGGCCGGCATCGGCGTCGACGCCGTCGTCGGGCTCACGAGCGGAGCAAGCGTCGTTCGAAGTCAGGTGACGAGGGAAGGGGGAAGCAAGGTGTAGAGCGTGGGAAGAGTGGCTGGCAGTCAGGTAGGGGTACGTGGCAAAAGGCAGAAATAATTCCACATTTGCCGAGGTGGCTCGCACGTGTCACACGGCTGCCTCCTCGGTGGGCCACCGCACACGTGCGCACACGTGTTTATATATTTCTTTTCTCGATCCTCGTTCCGCGGTGGCACGTGAATAGAGCGCGGCGATGGCCGCGAAACAAGAACGGATGGTGAAAGAGTAACACGGGAGAATCTCGTGCACAGTGCGCGGCGCCAATTATAAAGGGGGCTGCGAAGTAAATACATGTACTGTTAGAACGCGTTAACGTGGTGATAGTCGGGGAGCGTGATTAAAGCCTACGGGTTCTCGAAATATACGCGTATCGCCGGCGATGTGCAAGAATAGGAGGCAGGCAACACAACTCGCGAACGCTTCTCGCGAGAGAACGTGAGCGAATGGAACGTGAGCTCGCAGTGGGCACCGCGACGCCGCCGCGGCGTCAACCGGACGCGCGTTCGGATAGGTCGCTTACCGCGGAACAAACTACCTGCCGGCGGGTTCGCGTTCGAATCCTCTATCAGCCTTTCTCGCATACAGGTAAACCAACGATTTTCCTATTACTTTTACACGTCGTACGTTTTCCTTCCCTCTGTCCGCGAGCCACTCGATCCTCGCGACTTGGCACGCTAACGCAAACCCCATCCCTGCCGGACCGACTGTTCCCTTCTAACGCTCCTGCACTTGTTGAATTCACTCTTGAACCGGAGTTCGTGCTCGCGATAATCATCACGCCACCCCTTCGATGTTTTCTCGAATCGATTCTCATGTGTGTTTCATTATTAACACCTTGATCGTAGACTCCGATTAAAAACTTATTTAAGTGTCGAGTACTAACTGATATGAACGCAAATGGGGTTACAATATAATCCGCTATCTTGCTCGCATCAAATGAGAATTATAGTTAAGCGAGTTTTCAAGTTATTTAATTTTAGATAGCATGTATGTGTTTTCGCGCTTGTATATTTAATCGAGTTGCAATTAATACGATTCTGTATTCCGTGTTTCATACTTCTTATTAATTTATATATGATACGTGAAAGAAATATTATTTTACGTGAAACATCGAGATCATGCTCGTACATCCCATGAAACGTGCCGCTGGGATGAGAAAGGAGAAACGAATCTCTTCCTCGGATTCTCTTTTATTTCTCTGTTAACACGTTCCTCACGTAAGTATTTACGTTGCGGTCGGTCGTTGCCACCCCTTCGCTACTATTTTCTTATTCTCGGTACTCGGGCTCTTCGCGTGGATAGTCTCTCGAGCAATCGTGACTCGAGGTAGGTCAGTAACTGCGTCCTCGCCTCCTCTCGCCCTTTCACCCGCCACGCCACGTTCCGTTTCCAGTTTCATTCAAGCGAATAGTATTCCCGTGTCGCGGCAACTACTTTGGAATTTCGTTGCACGCCGTGGGGGAGTACATCGAAAAGTTCGTCCACCCGACCCAGATTTAGGAATCATCGTTGAGATTGGTACACGTTCATATCGAAATTTCTGTGGAATTCTTAAACTAGCAGGTGACGCTTCTAAGAACGTCACGTTTGTAACGATTTAGCATGCGCCGAACGAACCAAAGACGCGTTATAATTTATTCTACTGACAGCCAGAAAACATTTGCACGTGGCATTGTGACGCCTAATTTCTTATTACGCTCAGAGATACTTGAACTGGAAACATAACTAAAAATAAAAATGCCGTCACTTCAAGTGCCTTTGAAGAAGCTGAAAAAAACAAGGTTACGTGATGCGTACTTGTTGCCTCGCGATACATTAGGATTCTGTTCCATCTCGTTCGATTTTCATATTCCAAAGACGTGTTACAACGACACCGTTTCGCTTCTCGGGTTTATTTATTATTCGCCGCAGTGTCATCGGCTGACACCCTGCCGGTTATAAATAATCGCTTCCGTTCAAACTTAACGCGCAACAACCTTCGATAAATCAATAAATTTTTCCCCGCTGCTGTTGCAACACCGTTGCACAAGACGTTAAATATAGAGTGTAAACGAGATTCGAAGCGCGTTGACACCGAGCCTCCGCACTATTTAATTTCACCCCGTTTCTGCAAAAAGGAAAACCGAATGCCTGTTTACCACGTTCTCTCCCTCTGTTAATTCTACCGGTCACTGAGAAATAATTGATATTTCAAATTGTCAAACTCTCTGAAATTATTTTAATAGCTTTTAAATTGAAAATACAAAAGAGCATACAAGCTGTGAATTCTCTCGCTATATTTAACTATTAATCCTTTGCGCTCAAGAGGTGACGCCGATCACTGCTTGAATGAAAAAAATTTAATCTATATAAATACATTGATTTAAAAAATCAAAAGGAAGTTAATAATAATTTTATATGATAATCATTTACTGTGTTGTCACATAAAACAACGACACAGAACTCACTGAACGAATGTTCTTCTTTAAGATATAAAGGTAGAAATATAAAAATAAGAAATTCGCTAAATAATTATGGAAGAACTTCTCGCGTGCAGAGGGTTGAAATATCACGAATTACTTAATCACGTCTCGGTTGGTTGTACATTTTATCTGAGTGGGCACGTGGATACGTGTATTTAACATACGGATGATATAATATTCAATCGACTGTTGAACCGTAAAAATAAAGCAGGGCTCGCACGGCGTTATGACCCAGTTTGTTCGCACGGTATCACGGCAGGGAATCGACACCTTTTCGTGAAAACGAGATAACTGCGAAACCCGATTCGATCGAGCCAAACCGAAACGCTGGCTGCGCTGCAAAGCGCACAAGCGCTAACAACCCGTTCTTCTCTTACGTAAACCCGGCATTACTCCCGCTAATTACCTATCGCCGCTGTGCTGCTCTGGTCGAATGACCCAATTTGAACGCAGTCATGTTTGGGAATCGATAGATAGGCTTTTCGCTGGTGGAACCGTTCGTACCGTTTCCATCCCGAAACCGTAATTCGAGAGAGCACGACTTCGTGGAAATTAAAAATTCATCCGCCGTCGCGATCGATACCCACTTTCTTCTATTTGTCCCACCTGTTCGTCGTGCATCGCACCCTCCGTAATTAGCCTGCCGGGTGATCAAATATTTACCGAGCCGTCGTACGTAAACTCATATTTCTCAAAAATAATCCAGACAGTATACGAATATTAAATAATCAATAAATTATTTAAACGAATTTTAAAAATTTCTTATAAAAGTTAAATAACGGGATATGAAAAAATTAACGGAGCCTCGACGAGGAACTTGAAAAACATGACGGGTGGTATCAATGGCAGATATAATTGGCGCAAAGTCCCGGTTGATACCGGCTACCGTGCGCATCAACCGGCACTCGAGGATGCGGCAAAAAGATCTCCGGCAAGCTTCGACGTGTGTTCGATGGCTCTCATTCGCTTTCCCGTCTCGTTCGATGCCGAGTTCCGCGAAGCGTGCCCGCGCGGAAAGATGAACGCGCGTGACTGACTAGCGGATAGTCGCCCGAGTCGCCAGTTCCATGTTTGGCGATCTCTGCTATGGGGAGAGAGCGAGCCGAGCCGAGCCGAGCGAAGCTAACCACTCGGACGACATGAGAGGCTTCCCTTTGAACCGGCAGTGTCCATTCGGTCGCGTTTTACGCCGCTCGCGACGAGTTCCCGCCGGATCATTCGGTCTCCTTTACGCTCGGGAGGTCGATCGTCGTAAGGACCACGAGTAGATCGTGTAACACGCGATGGACGCCGGCAAGACGGAGTCTAAGTTCAACGTTGAAGGCTTACGCGTGGGCGAGATCGGTGAACTCTGAAGTTCCCTCGCGTGCACCGCGTTTCTATCGATTCCCGCCGTACTAACGGGAGGGTGACATGTGCTCGGTGCTGTTCAAGCGGCTGGTCGCCGATAGAATGGAGCGGAGAGACGGAGAAAAAGGTAGAGACGAGAGTTAAGATGAGACGAGAGTGGCTCCACTGTAAATATAGGTGAATCGCGTCGAGGAGGCAAATACGCCCTCGATGAAACTTAACGAGCTGAAAAGATTCTAATCCCTTGGAGGAGCGTTCGGGGGAGTTAAGTGCTCAGAAGCCTTAGATCTGTCGATCGATTCGATCGAATTTAATGCACAATAGAAAATCCATTAACGAACGTTTCCAACGGTTGCATCGATAAAATAGGATCAGTTAAAATATTTATGAAACGTTCGGTTATCGTTTAATTGTCGTGGAGGAGACAGAGGCTCTTGGCTCATCGGTGGCTTCTGATTGGTTTGCAGATCGACCGAGGCAAGTCAGCTCTGAAGAGATGCAGCGGTGTCCGTATCTCCACGAGATGAAGGAGCGCCTGCTCTCACAGCCAACGCCGACCGACAGCCTGGACATGGAACGTCTCGACGGGACTCCGGTCAAGGAGCCGAATCTGCACAACGATTACCCGGCACACACGAACCCCGGCGTGATACCGGATCCCCCGGAAATGCCGCCCGATCCCCTGATCGGCACCGTCGTCAAGGTAAACTGAACGGCTTCACCCCTTCCGAATTATCCGCGTACGTCAATGAACGGATGATGACTTCTTTCCGAGCCACTTTCGCTCTCTTGTTTATCGATCTCGTTGGCAACGTGTATATCAATGAATAGACTCCTAGCTTTAATAAGTATAAATTGAAGAGAAATGAAGAAGTAAACGAGAAAGTATTTTAACTGAATGATATGTATTAAAATCCTGGGATAAAATTAGAGAAATAGAAGGAATATTAAAGTTATTAATTATTAAATTAAAAAATTAATAGGGTACGCGGAGTTGTGCGTTGATGAAGTTAACAAGGAATACTAATATTATTTTATATCGCACTGGGATTACTTCAGCTTTATTAGAGTGAACCTTACAAGTAAATAGCCGCCCCAAGTTTCGACAATCAACCAACGGGATAACTTTCTCAGGAAGTTTACGACCTCTTCCGTGAAACTTCCGAACTGGGTGCAATTTTATAAAACTGGAGAAAGACTCGGTGTTTACCAAGCAGAAATATTTCTGTTCTAAACGAGCTAATCAATCTTGGCCGAGATGCACCTTAAGTTCATTTCGCTCCTCATAAAATATTGTACAGAATTCTAAGTATGTAATAAGAATTCCAATTACGTATCAATTTTAAGAAACGATCTAATAATTCTTGCGTATACGTGTATGTAAATATATACGTAAGTGCAAAGAAACGAAGAAAAATCAG
>SHCU01000126.1:248574-276254 GCA_004307685.1 Ceratina australensis
TAAGTTCATTTCGCTCCTCATAAAATATTGTACAGAATTCTAAGTATGTAATAAGAATTCCAATTACAATTTTATCAATTTTATCAATTTTAAGTATCATCAATTTTATTGAACAAACATTTATCAATTTTAAGTATCAATTTTAAGAAACGATCTAATAATTCTTGCGTATACGTGTATGTAAATATATACGTAAGTGCAAAGAAACGAAGAAAAATCAGCTATAATGAAGATCTAATTAAATTAAGATAGACGATTTACTGATTCTAGTTAAATTCGGATGGTTACGGTTCGCACACGTCTCCGGCTCACGCGAGACAACCCTTGGTGCCGCAAAACACGAACAATCCGCCCCTCTGTCTCACCCCAACGCACTCGGGCCCGACCAATGGCACGCTGCCAAAGAACGCAAAGTGAGTACATTCTTATCAAGTGCATTCTTAACATCCTCGGGACCTTACGTGTATGACTAAAGGCCCTCGCGCGGCTCGTTTTTTGCCCGGGCGTACCGCCAACAGCGTGCCTATCGTCTAATTGCTTTTACACGGCTGCGATTCCACGGAGGATTTGCATAAACGCGTCGCGCAAGTATTTCTGCTCGCCGTTTTGTTCGCGCGTACAGACAACGTCCACTGTCGGATAAAAATACAGTGTTACGGGTACGCGCGTGGGATTGAAAAAATGTCGGAAGCTCGAGGTTAAAAATATGATTTGCATGCGAGTCGAGGAATTAATGCGATGTGGAAAAACGTGATTACGTCATGGTATGTTGTCTGCCTCCGCTCGTCGATTCTTAAGAGATTTTCTGAAATGGACAAAGCTGATTAAGTTCATGAATTTATAGCAATGAAAAATAATTTAAAAAATACTCACGACGTCGTAACATATAAAACTAAAATAAAATACATTTATACGGTCCCTTTAATTTCATTCATAAAAACAGGAATCTGTACGAAGGTTTACAGTGTACTTACTATCATATTATTTCATGTAACATTTCTAACACAATTTCTTGTGTTCCGTAAAAATGTCCGATTTATAAGTCTGTTAATAGCTTAAGAAGATGTACCTTCTCGATAGCGTTATATCGGCGAAGCAGTGTAGGCTTCTGGTACCCCGTAGCTCTGACCGAAAATAACCCACAGGCCTACACGTTTTCGCGTTTTACGGCCCCAAGTATGGTGGCACGTATAGCTAATACCGCAGACCGGAGTTCCGTAGGGACGTTTGCTTGATTGTTAGACGCCTGCCGGGGCAGTCGTTTATTTCGGCAGGCCGTTGTATTGACGTTCGCAAAACGGAAACAGTCTGGAAACTCCACTGAAACTATTGTAAACAGACGCGTGCTAACCACGGACGATACCGGTCTCGAAACACCGATTCGAAACTATGCTCGTTGATCCAATTTGTGAAACTCCGTAGCCCGAACGTATGTAAGAGTGGAATCACCGAGTATAGGACGTGGTGTAATTAAACCGCGAGTTTGTCAGGGCTTCGTTACAACAGCTCGTCGAACGAGCACGAAGGGTTGGAATCTGTTTTATTCTTCTTAATGCATACGCGCGGTTAAAGAGGAACGCCATCTTGAAGCGGCCCTCAGGCGGCGCATCCGAAGAAGGCAGGTCGCGTTGCCGACCTCGAGGATGCAACGATCCGAGGCAAAAAACCAGGCGAACTTGCTCGAATTTCTGTAAAAGGATCGTCCGTTTCGCGGTAACAGAGAGAACGACTCGCGGATAATTTAGGGATATTAGCTAACGAGTAGTCCGTTTGGATGATTTTAATTTAACTGAAATCTAAACGAAGTCAAGGAACGGCTTATTTAATTAAAGTGATTACCAGTTCCGTTAAGAGGTATAAAAATGTAATCCGAATGAAAAGGCAAACTAGCAAACAGCTATTTATTACGTTGTATACCTCGCTTCACGGGAATATCTTTCTATACGACAAGCAGTTTAATTTAGGTGTAACGATTGAATTACTCGGTTTAATTTAAATGATACAATTGAATTACTCACCTCGATAAAATTAATTGATCGATGGCCCGCTAATATCCCTTTTAATTTCGTCGAATCGACCGGGAAACGCGATCGAATCGAGCCGCGTAAATTGATTTCGGAGGCAGAGATTTTGAAATTCGAAAAAGCTCACGACTCAACTGATCCTCCCCCGAGCTCTCATCCGGGGTTTAGTTCTAGAGGCAGGGGAATCGTGGCAGCACTGCCAGCACCGAGGTCTCGAAATCAATACTCGGTGTGCGTGAGCCTGTGCCCCGTGTCGCAATCCTCGCAACGCGATATTACGACACGCAGAAAAATGCTTGTAGGGGCACACCGGTTGCGTATTGCGCGTATCGGCCCGATTCGTATCGTCGCCGCTGGGAACGAGACCGAACCGATCTTCTGCGGTCTTCCACCCTTTGACAAATGCCCCCCTGGCTCGGTCAAAGGAGAAAGCAAAAAAGGAAGCGCGGTATCCCCCTATCGCGTGACGCATTGGCATCACGATAATTCTCACGCGACCATTCGTACGGATTACCGCAACAGAACGAGCCGATTGCGCGCTCGAGATTCCTCGGGGAACGGGCCGTACGTAACGTAACCGTCGCGACGAAAAACCTGTCCGCCGGACGGGGGAAAAAACGAGAGAAAACTATGATCAAGGCTGACTGGCCGCGGATTCAATGGACGGCTGCCAAGCATTTCGATCATCGGGATGGCAACCGGTCACCGACCTCACGGAATCGGAAAAACAACCCTTAGAATAAGTCGCGGGGTCGATTCGCGATTCGTCGAGCCACTTCAGTCGCGTCTTATCGAGAAATAATGAGTTCGCGCAAATTTCTTTCGGACGAGATTATTTCTCCTCGCGAAGAGGCCGAGAAAAACGGGCGAGGGAACCGCAAAGACTGTGATACTCGTTGAGGCCGCGGATAATCTCGAACGGAGAATCGTAATCAAGGGTCGATCCTAGACGAGCAGGGTCGCAAAGGGCGGCAGCGATAGAGAATTTTGTGCTAGGGTGAGGTCACTGACCTGCTCGGTGCTGGCGTTATCGAGCGGGTCAGTGGGTCGCAGAACCACACAGCACATCATCCCTCCGCCCCTCCCGTTTTCATCGTTCACTCCCGAGAACCACCTCCGGGTTCCTCCTACCCCTGGGTCCTCCCGTGGGAACGCGGCCGAATGCGCGGGTGAGCCACCTCGAACTTCCATGGAACATTCTCGCGGGAAAAGACTTTGGTTACCTTTGATGGAATTACGACATTCCCTCATTAAGTGCGAAATCCTCGGTGCCAAAAATAGGTTTCGCCCAAAGATGTTAGACGAGCAGACAGCAAATCGTGCAACGGTAAGGTGATGCTTCTGGTTCTCTCAGGTGGTTGATCTTCTCGTATAACATTCTTGAAATATATGGGATTAATTACTAAGAATTAATTATGTAGAAATAGATTTTATGTTTATGCCTTTCCACTGATTCCCGGAAAGGATAATTCCGAATAAATATTAGAATAAGATTCTCGCATTTAAGGAGAAAATACTCTGAAAGCTTATCAGGCTCAAGCGGGAGGTCTTGTGGTTTCTAGCCAGAGCCGTGGGATCTACGAGTCAATGGATTGAACGGGTTGAAAGGGATCGTGAAATATCGTTGAGACGCTCTGACAGACTCTTTTGTTCGAGACGAGAGTTTAGACACTTCAGATGATAAATACATCGCGCTCGATTAGGAAATTGCAGACAAGGCGTCTGGAAAAGATCATACGTCTTGAGATATTATAAACGTTGATAAGATCAGTTGAAAAATTATTATAAACCGTCGAACGATTCTCTTTAAGGTTTAACGGGCTAACTATAAGAGAGATGAACGATTTCATAGGAATCGAGATTTACCGATGAGATAAACGAGATTGCCAATCATGGCTTTTAAGGGAATCGATCAGAAAACGTTTGCCAGAAGAATTGACGATGGCGTTCGCACCGCTGGGAAATTCGCGTAAACAAAAGACTACGAGCGACGCGAAACGGGGAAGTTACGACGGCAAAGGGTGGGTTCGCCTTTTCTCGCTAACAGACTTGTGCTCGAACGAGAGAGAGAGAGAGAGAGAGGATAATATCTCCGTACAAAGGCGAGATGCTTGTAAGTGCATCGATGCCGCGTCTTTAGCCATCCGCTGTTACGCTAGGTATACGTCCGGGAGTCTGAAAATAGACCTGAAAGGATTATTTAAATAACTCGAGATCGTGGCGATATAAATGGAAAAGGAGGACGTTGCCTGAATGTTTATTCACCGTTCACCATTCTGAATGAACGCGGTCGGCGAGAGGAAGAGAGGCTAAACGGGCCCGAGCGATTTTCCACCGTGGAAACGTGTTTCCGCGCGAATTCGTGAAAAACTGGGAAGAATAAAGCTCGTCGGGGAGATTGAAAAATTCGTTGAAACGTGGTTCCCGGAAAAAAGTCAGCTCGAGGCTCGCGAAGCTACACTGTAAACCCAGTGACCGCGATAACGGAAGAGAGAGAGAGAGAGACGAGACGAGATGTTCCGCGGAAAAGCTGAAAAGGAAAGCGCGGATCGAATCAAGGGAGCCGCCCTCCAATCGATGCCGGATCGAGAGATGCGACCCGCGAGCGTACCTCCTCGAGTGAAACAGCGAGGGGACGGCTCTTGAAGAGCCGAGAGAGTCGAATGGGAACGAAAACGAGGGCATGGAAAGTACGGGGTAAAAATTCATGACGCGAGATTCCGAGGGAACAAAGGGAGTCCCGGTCTCTCGCGATAGCCTACCAGCCGGAGAGGAATCGTGGTGGAGGATTCTCGTTGGACCTACGAGACCACAGAGCCAGAGGGTTGCGTGAAGGGTACGCGGTAGCCTGGGGAAGGAGAACGGGAACCGCGTAACGAAGAAGGTAGGGCGACGTGGCGACGCGGAAGGGGTTGAAAAAGACGCGGAGACACCGTCGGGTAAAGAAAGCGAGAAGGAGACGCACAGCGCGGCGGCGGTGTCGGGCAGGCGGAGGTAGAGCGAAAAGGGAATCCGGAAGCGGGAAAGGGACAGGCGAAAAGTGCGATATATAGAGCGAAAGCCACGGATCGCGCAGTGCGCTTGTGCAAGAAGCTGCCGCTGCCCGGGAAGAGACCTCCCGGCCAGCCTCAGTCTCCGGGATGCTGGGGGCGGCGATCGTGATTCTACCCCCATTTCATCGTGCTCCGATAACATAGTCCATCTCGCTCGGCCGCTGTCCGTCCGTCCATCTCTCGCTTGATTCCCATTCCTCTCGGATTAAACCATCTTCCCTCGTCTACATCCCATAAGGTAGACTCCCTTTCGACGTCTGCCTCTCTTCCCTTTGTTCGTCTGCCTCTTGTTCTCTCTCCCTTCCCCGTTGCGTACGCGGTTTACCTCGCGTACCACTCGCCTCTCTCTCTCCCCTTCCCCTTCTCGCTCCGTCTCTCGTTGTCTACCTAACCCCTCTCGGTTCCTCTGCGTGCAGCATCAACTTCCTCTTTCTCTCGCCGACCTTCCGTCCTCCATCCCTTCTCCGCTTCTCCGCTTCACACCCTTTTCCGTCGAACCCTGGGTGCAGTCACCGCGAGAACCTTCGCCAAGCCAACCACCTCTCCAGCAGGTGAGGTCTTTTCTCGGGACCGCGCGCTCGGTGGCTGCCGACTTGCTGCTGGTCGCTCGGCTGGTCAACAGTTTTTCGGTACGTCGACGTTCGTCGAGGTGTGTGCGTCGCCGCCACTCGGTTGACGATCATAAGTAAAATCGGTGCGTCGCGTCGACGTCGTCGTAGCGACGTGCTCGTCATCAGTCATCGGAGCGAGAGTGGCTAGCTCGGCTGTTCGCCTCAGGTTCGGTCGTGTGCAAGCGATTTTCCATTAGCTCGTTCGACCAAGTGCGCGGGATCAGAGGGAGAGGAAAACCTTTGGGGTTGGCCCAGCGTCGACGCGAACCGAAGCGGTGTTCGTTCTTCCCTGACCGGTCGCGTTCTCTCTGCCTCCTCTCTCTTGTTCACCGTTCAGCCGCCCCATCTTCTAACGATCACTCCCTTTGTTTCCTCGCGTTCGATCGCTGCTACCAGCTTCGGAGTTCAAGTCCCGAAACTCGCACACCCCACCCGATCCGTTCCTCGTCGCTCGTCTGGTCGCGATTCGATAAGCTTCTTCTTAAAAATAGAAAAACGATTCTCCCTGAGAAAGTAGAAAAGAAAAATTGCTCGGTCTCCTCGTAGGTTCATTCTCGTTTTATCTCCGCCTTGATTCGTCCTGTGAAAATTTGATCAGAGATCATAAGATATTCATCCGATCGTTCTCCGCGCAGGCTACGTTACGATTCGAGCGCGGCAAAGAGAAAAGGAAAAAGAAATCCGTGCCGCGCAGGCGTGATTCACGGAATCGAATAAACAGACAGCAACAATTCGGGGAGAGAGTTTTTGACTCGCGCCTGCTGCCCTCCTTTTCGGAAATGGTGTCTCCGTACCCGTCCGGCGAGTCGACTCTGTCGCGCGTCGCGCCCCTATCAACCCCGATCCGCGTAGATTCGTCTGATCGTTAAACCAACCCGGATTCTAATCCCCCGAGCAGAGTCAAGTGTTGGTACAGGAAACTTCGAAACGACGCGGAGACGTTCGGTAAAGATTCGTGGAAAATTTTTAAGGTGTCGCATTAGGTGTTCGCCAAAATGGCGGCTGTGGCTTAACCGACGCGCGATTCGGGGAGTTTCGCGTATCGCCCGTATTAGGGATTGTTCTCGGTGCGGGATCAGAAGCAGTCTGACCGATTCGCTAGGGTCCGTTGCGAGGGCAGATGCAATCCGCGATGGTCGGCGGCGGTGATTGCAAGGTAGCCACCGTGGAGGTTGAAGCGGCCGCGGCGGACAACACGGCTACGCTACCGGTGACCAGGCCATTGAATCCGCAAAACTCGTCGCCGAACGCGCAGGACAACGCCGAGAAGAACAACGCGGCTAACAAGGAGATGGAGCTGAAGAACGTGCGCTCGACCCCAGCGAAAAAGTAAGGAACACGGCCTTAGAGGCGTAGTAGAGAATAACGAGAACGAAAACGTTTATCGGGGAAACTGGGGCAACCCTTTATGTCTCAGCTTCGTTTCTCCTTTGCGTTTTATTTTCCACGTTTTCCATGAAAGAAAAGGAAAAAGAAAAAGGCGAACGCTGCTCGCGGCTGGTTCCTCGTTTTAATCGCAATTAGAAACTCGGGCTGGACGCGTAAACTCAGCAGCAGTCGTTTTCAGCGCGCGATTAGCTGAAACGTTACGCTTTCCTCCGCGGCGCAATTACGCTCCGGCGAAAACGGGACTAGGTCAAGAATCCACTTGACCGGAACCAACCGGTATAATCTCTGCGCTAACGAATGGTAATTATTTACCAGCAACGTTCTCTTTCTCTCTCACAGGTTTCGATTTTTCAATGGTTCGTTATACCGCGACGCCTATTCTAATTGCGTTCAACGGAAATTGAACAAGGCGTCGAATAAAGTAATTAGATGGACGTAATTAAAAAAATTCCGTTTAGCCAAACTCGTACACAATTTCTCGATACTTGGAACGTTCGGCTAAATATCCGTTACGGAATTCCGATAACGCATCGGCGAATACTGGGACGAGCATCCTGCTCTCGGGACGCGCGACGTCCGGAAACGCGAACGTCCGCTCGGGAACGCCTAAGCGTAACGATTTCCAATCGCGGCCGTTCTTCAGACGCAGGCTAGATCGCGTTTCCCTCTATGCTACAGTCATGATTAGACTTCAAAGAGCAGATTTCAATGAACAGGTTTCAATGCCGCGACAACAGAAGAATACTCGCTTCTATGATGGTAGACATTCCAATTAAAAATTCCATTATACATCTTTTTTATATCATAAAACAGATGGATTGACAGATTTTCCGTGGATAGATGGAACTCCTGTTTGCTGAAACTGTCAAAAATATTCAACGCAATAATATAATTAACCCTTTGCAATCGTGGAAAATTGTTGAATTATTATATATTACGTGAAACTGCCGTCGATTTTTAATATGTAGGAATTTCATAGTAAATTAAATTAAATTAAAATATATTTGGTTTAATAAAACAAATGGCGAGGGTGAAACACCTACGGGGTGTAAAGGGTTAATCTGTATAATTGTAAGATTTGTTTGGTCAACCCTTGATGTTTGCATGACTTTTTAAGAGACATGAATTTTGATGTTTCACGATGATTTTGTTCGCGTGCAAAATCAATGATTGCGAGAATAATTTTTCATTCACTGCGCCATACGGACTTACAATTTCAAGGAGAATAATTCCAAGCGTCAGACGTCTCTCCACCGCGGCCTCGTGGCATTCATCGCGAGACGATGCGACGACACTCGTTGCGTTCGGCTCGGAGCGCAAGAGTGCCGAGAGGGAAAGAGACGGTTTGAAAGCTTTCGTCTGCGTGCGCGTCTATTTACGACGCACTTCGTTAAGCTTGGCCGCGGTGCGCTTCGTATGAACCGCGTCTTGCGTCTACCGCGACGCACAATATGTATAAACGGCCGCGTATGTACAACGTAGGACACCCCTGAGTTTACGCACACGCGCGCGTACTGTGCCGTTGCGTTGAAACGAAACGCGTAACTAACCAAGCGGCGAGGTTGCGGCCACGAACGAATGGAAATCCGTTCTCGGGAAAGGAATCGAGGAAGTGGAGCGCGAACGGATTTCGAGGCGACGGGACGAGGGTTACGCGGTTTATCTTCGATATATCGAGCCGCCCCCTCTCCCCAACCTCCGAGGGTGCGGATGAGACGGCTTGCCGAGCATTAACCCTGGAACGCGGCGACACCTTTTTTTTTACGTGGAAATTGATGAACGCGTGTCGAGCGTGAAAATTGGATACCGGAGGGAGCATTTCTAAACCTGTGTAACCGCTCAATTGCGTCCCTCTCGTCGCTGGCAAACGAAAATCTTAACGAACGTGGATTCACAGATTCGCGTGAAAATCGCAAGAATTCGATTTTATGATAAACGAGAGGGGATCGATTTCGACGGACTTCTTAACACGTTCGCGACCGCTGACGTGAATTCACGTCATTTTAAATTTTAATGTTTTTTTTATACAAATTATAAAAATCTTTTGATCTTAAACAACACATAATTACAACATTCATATTTCAAAACAAATTTTATCATTTTTATCCTTGTTTTAACGATACAAGTTTGCGGCAACCAGTTTCAGAATTTCATTATTTTTGCCGGTACTCAGTATTAGAAACGAAAAACATTTGCCGGTCGCGAATGCGTTAATATTAAATATTTTGCGAAAAATTTCTCGAGCAAAAGAACACTTAAAATTGAATTCTTATTTATTTATGTGAACGAAGAGAGGAAAATGGATCGTATCGATTTTCCATGTCGCGAGAGCAAGCATCGTGGAACGGGCGCGAGCCAGTTTCGCCGCAAGATTCATAATTTATTAATAATATCGATCGGCTGGCAAACTGTGACAGTGATACGACACGCCGCGGCGGTTGTGCATATAGCACACGCATCGCGTACACGGCCGAGTAATACCTTCTCGAATTACACAGTCGCAGTCGCAATTGCATTAACGCCGGTTGAAAGCGAAGCTCCGCGTCGCCTAGACAAACCGAGGCAAGACAGTGTTACGGGTCCCGTGGACGCGTTGGCACATGCCTTCTCGCGGCGTCGACATATGCCAACCAACGCCGAAACGTTTACGGTCTAACCGCGAGAGCTGCTGTCATCCGGATCATCGAAGTAGTCAATGACAGAAAAATGACGAGAAATGATGTGAAGTAAATTACTAAAATTTATCCAGTAATCAGAAATAATTGAAATTATTTAAATAATGGCGTAATTAATTTTGTAAGGACATATTTGCCGAGTGTAATCGAGGCTTGATTTCGTGGTAGTGATAAGGGATGAGGTAGAACGACGAGTCTGCGACGCTGAATCATTGAGAGATGAAACTCTTAACGGTCGAGTAATGGGGTTGACCAAGGAACACGTAAACGATCCGTGGAAAGAATACGGTCGTGATTGAACGCGAAACCGGGGGGAAAGAGAGCGCGGGTGGCAGCGAAATTCGTTGAGAGAACACAGATGAGGCGAGAGAGCGAGGGTACCCGCGCGTACACCCGAGCGAGAAAGAGACCCCCGGCTGAAAGTAGGTACTTCGGAAATATCGACCGGCACCGGGGAGCCTGTGCGCTGTTTCCACTCCTATTCGTCGCTTTTCTCGTTCAGAAGTGAAAAAAAGGCCGTACCGCGGAAACACACGCCGCGGCCTATCTCTCCTCCCCTATTTTTTTTTTTTTTTTATTTTACCCTACCTGCCATCGCGCCGCGAGAACTTCGAAAAACTTTCATACCCCAAAGCGACTCCGACTCGTCCATTTCTATTTCATCCTCTGTGCTTATACTACCAGAAGTTGACGCTTTTTAATTCGAAGCTACGTTCAAAAATATTATATTTATCTCGAGTGAAAGAAAACTGCGAATATTTTTTAAATGGAAAATACGTGAATGAAAGATACGTGACGCTAGATTATTTTAAAATATCGTGTAGGTAAACGAGGTAGGCGTCGAGGAAAAATATCAACGGGTCGAGGAAGATCTTCCGGCGCGTCTCGCTAAATATCATAGATCCTTTATACGGGGCGCCACGGTAATCATCGAACAGTGTAAAAGAGGAAGAAGAAAAAAAAAAAAATGCCCGACACGAGTGTACCGGGCTCGTGCGGAACACAATAAAGTCTGCGCCCCAACCCCTGAAATGGCAGCGTGACAAAGGGTGGTTAAGCCCTTCTTGACAAAGATGCACCATACCGAGGCCGAACCCCTGATATTCCCGTGCAGCCGTCGCGACGCGACGCGACGCGGTGCAACCGCGCTGCCGACGATTAATAAAAAATAGCAGTTCTCGTCGCCGATACCGTCGTATCGTTTATACCGCGGTCGCGCGTCCTTCGTACCGGTACCGGGAAAAGAAGGAAGGAGGATCCGGTTTCGCGCGCGATTAATTTCTATCGAGATCCGACGCGCGGGTTCGTTCCCACTCTCCGTTCCCTTCGCGTACGTGAATTATCGATTTCGCGACCCAACCTTTGACGAGAAAAGAACGGGACGTTCAAGCGGAACAGGAGTGCGTGAGTCTTCGGAGCGTCGCGTCGTCTCGGGGCACGGGAATTACTTTCGAGCGTGGAGTGCTTCAGGGGTTTCGCGCACGGTGAGGCCGAAGGGGCACGGACGCGGTATCGGACGCGAGTGTTCGAATGATCGAAATTAACTGAAACCGGCTGCGAGAAAAGGAGGAGTGTGAACAAAAAAAGTCGACGAGTTCTCGGACAGCTTCGTTGTTCGACAACGAAAATAGCATGCCGAGGATCGACGCGCCGACGTCCAGTCGACGCTAGGGAATGATCCGAGGTTGACGCGTGCGTGTAAATACGTATTTCGCGTTGACTGTCCGGCGATGAAGTAGAAACACCGTCGAGAAGTTTAATATTCGGGATGGAGGTGGAAATCGTGCCGTGTTTAGAGAAGAACAATGTGAACGGTGGCGAAGGTGCATCCAAACATGCTAGTAGGGTACAGATAGTGAGAAAAAAGCGGTAAGACCTGGCGAGACCGATGATCGTCGAGACTCGTAGAAAAGACGTGATATAAATCACGAGATCGTTAAATCGTTTCATGGGCGCAAACGAATTTCCGTGTTTCGTTTTTTATTCGCAGAACGTCGTTGTTCATCATCATGAGCTTCATTTACGCGAAGCTTCTCGTGGTGGTGTGCATCGCGTACGTGATAAGCGAGGTGGTCACGCACAAGCTGCCGCTCTACTATTACGAGGGATTCTTCACGTATCTGTACGGCGTGAGCATCTTATTCTTGTTGTACGTGTTCTGCTTCCTGCTCCAAGAAAGCGCTTGTTGCGCGAGGGGCAGCGACTCGCCTCCGCCGCCTCCGAGGCCGCCGAAACCGCCGAAGGAGCCCAAGGAGAAGAGCAAGAAGAAAGACAAAAAGGACAAGGAGCAAAAGGCCGCGAAGAATAAAAAGGAGTACCAGGTGAGATATCCATATTTTCTAAGATGAAATCTTTATCTCTCGAAGATATAGCGAAGAGCAAAATCGAGCTCACTTCCTTTAAAACTAAGTAACTGTTTTAGTAACGAACCAAACGGTCTACATTCTTTTTGTAGTTGAATGAATTAATTCACTAAATAATATACGAAGAAAGTTTCTTCAAAATGTCTTAAAAGTGGTAAAAGCAACCTTCATTTTTCCCTTCTGATTTTTATCTGATTTTTTGCATATTATTTAATAAACTCTCTGAGAACACGTACGTTCGCAGCAGCTAGAAACATCAGTATGAGTCATCAACCGTAACTAATTCCGCGGTCACCGCAGCGTATACGTGTGTATTTTGGTTCGTTGAATGTATCGAGCCGATCGCGCGATTTTAAATAAAAGAGACGCTCGCGGTGCTGACGTAAGTGGGTTACCCATCGTCATCGACCATCTACTCTGGAAAGGCACGTGCTACGTGGTTCGCTCATTCATTATCACGTGAATCCACTTCGGATCTGAAAACTCGGCAGTTTCGTACCTCATTAAAGTTTGCTGTACTTTTCGATGCCCCGGTAAATTCGATTCGAATAGATGAACCGTGATCTGAGGATGATTAAACCGGGGGAATTATGATTCAGGATGCCGTCGATGTCGAGGCTGGAGTGGCTACCAGGGCTCTGCGAAAGCGCAAAACCTCGCAGAACGATCAGAGCCACGGGAGCTTCTTCCTCAGAATTGGAGCGATCGGTGAGGAAATTAAATTCATAATGTCGCGAAATTTCAGTCGAATATTTCAATTGGATATTGTCCCGATAGCTTTTGGATTGGGCACGATGGTTTACAACGGTTTGGAATTCGGTACCTTCTTCGAGGTGCCACCTACGTCACCCTGTTACCAGATCCTCCAGGGCGTGAACCCGGTCTTACAAATGATATTCACATTTATGCAGATGTACTTTATCTTCATGAATTCGAGGGTAGGTGTGCGACAGCCTTAAGAAATAAACGTAAAATGTAGATTTTCATACGGGCATTATCCGCTCTCTCAGCTGAACATCCATCGCTTCAAAGTAATCGCCCGTTTCGGTCTGATGCACGTGGTAGCGACTAATCTCTGCGTCTGGATCCGTACTCTCGTCTTAGAGAGTATCAAGGAGATCACGAAGCATCATCAGAAAATGGGTCAATTCGAGGCGGGAATTCTCGGTAAATTCATCACAGTAAACTAGTCGTTAGAAAATAATTAAGAAACATAAAATTGCAAACGAATGCAGAATTTATCTCTACTTTTTTTTTAATAATTGTCTTGTGATTATAATTCGTGAGAAAATAATACAACATTCGAGACGAGACATTTGTGAACGTCGTGACGAAACATGTTTAGAGAGCATTAAACAACACTCGATGCGAAACGCTGGAGCCATATTGGGTACAGCACCTCGAGACGTGGCACTCTTGCGCGAGGCGCCGTTGACAGCGACGAGGTCGTCGACCGTCACCACATCAATCGCCAGCACGACCATCGCGTCGTTGGGTCGAGTGATGCGAACGACAGCCAGGGCGATCGCTAGGGCCGTCACTACACCGACAACGACGACCACCACCAACGGCTGGAACCCACCGATATCAACGACAACGTCCACAACCGCGCCGCCACCTAATTTGACGGAGACTACCGCGAACACCTTGTCTACTATTTTAACTACCCTCACGCCGAAAACTAGTACCGAACTGAGGACCTTCCCGACGACCACGACTACGACTACCACGAGCACTACCACCACCACAACCCCATCGACCACTGCCTTCTCCATTATGGAACTGTTCTACGCACCTCGAGCTGAGAATAAAATAGACGAGGTAACAAGATTTATAAATTAGCAGTAGGAAATATAGGGAAATTAATCTGTATTTATTTTGGTCGCTCGTGCAGAGTTAAATGAAGTAGAATAGTCGTAAGCAAAGTTCCTAGGTAGCTTAGGATACAGGGCTGAGATCAAGCACTTGTATATCCTTATCTTATCTGTATTGAGGAAACGTAACTTATTTTAGAACCAGATACACCAAATCGTCGATGTGAGCAACCAGACGAACGCAAGCGATTTTTGGCAACCGAACTTCGGTATCTACGCGGAGGCGTTGACGGACGAGGAAATCGCCTCGAACTCCTGCGGCCGGGTTAACATAATGGGCACCATCGTGCAAGACGCGGAACCGTACCTGTTCCCGTTCATCATCGAGTACAGTTTGATCGGTGCGGCTGTGATTTATGTGATGTGGAAGCACATCGGCCGACATCCCCGTTGGCCGCACCAGATGGAAGCTGACCTCGAACGCCGTTTGGAGGCCATGCTTTCACGAAGAGCCGTTGCTCTGGCTCATGCAGGTAATTTCATTATTTCTTCTATTAATCACGATTCTTACCTGCTAGAATTTGCTTACGTATGTTAAGTTAAGGTTGCTCTGGCTATACACTCTCCGCATAATTTTATGGGTATTCTAAAAAGTAATGTACTCTCTGATTCTACTGGATTCCTAGTCTGTTTTTTTTTAATTCATTGTAGGTCCTATTCGTTAAACTCCTTAACCCCTAGCACTATTTTCATGAGTCTGACTCGTGATAAAAATTTTAGGCCGAACATGGATGTCACGAGTCGGGCTCGTTGTTCAGTTCCAGACCAAACATGAATATCACGAGTCTGACCCGTGGTCTTCATTTCGGGCCAAGTATGAATATCTCGTTTATATTCAGAATTTATTTTAATCTTATGCGATAATTAAAGTATTTTTAAAAAATTGTTTTCATTCAAATTCATATGAATTTCAAAAGAGTTCCATCGCGCGAAGTAAATAGTAAATACGGACACGACTACCATGCGTTCGGTCGTAAGATGGGTCTCAAATTTCGGCACGCGCGTCCCACCGTTCGTCGTTCATAGCGACAATTGGGGCAGTCGCGTTTGGCCTGACTTCTTCCGAAATTCCGCATAGTACAAGGGGTTAAGAACGCTTATTAATTTAGAAAGAAGCACCTCAATCGTTTGCACCTGGTAATGATTATTCGTTCACATAATTTTTGTGTCACTACCTTAATTTGTAGCCAGAACAATCTTAAGTGCTTGCCAAAGTCGCGTTCGGTAATAAATTCCGATGACCCGACGAGCCTCGGCTAAACTCGAACCGCTTGAAGCATCCGGCCGCTGAATTGCTCGAAAGTAACGCTCGTGGCGAGACTAAAGAGAACGTCCTCTCAACGTAAAAATAGGTCACACAAGGGTGGACTGTGTAGGAGCGAGCAAGGGACTGTTCTTCGGGCTCCTCCTGCTGGTCGGCTCGCTGATCTGCCTGATCCTATTCTTCGTGCTGATACACCATCCGGACTTCGGATTGATCGCGATCTACCTGGCGGACGTGTCCCACTGCGTGCTGATGGTGCTCTCGATCGTCGCTATAATCGTCGGTTTCATCCGTGTCCAGAGCCTCAAGTTCAAAGCCGAGGAGCAGAGCGATCTGAACGACATTCTACTGCGCGTATCTGGCTTCGGCCTATTCGTATACGCGGTGTTCAGCGTGATAGCCGGCTCGCTGGCCGCGTTCACGCACGAGCCGAATCTCCTCGTGATGCTGACCGGCCTCCTGTCGGTCGCCCAGGTGATCCTACAGATGCTGTTCATCGCGGACGTATCTCGCAGACGAGTTCACCTGCCGGAGCACGACCGCAGCAAGCCCGGCCGGCAGGTGGTCACCTTCCTGTTGATCTGTAACCTGACCATGTGGGTGATCTACACGTTCGAGTCGCAGAAGGTGATGGCGAACCCGGTCCAGCTCGACTTCTACGGGTTCCTAGCCTGGGCGATCGTCCAGAGGGTCACCCTGCCCCTCTGCATCTTCCACAGGTTCCACAGCGCGGTCACATTCGCGGAGATATGGAAGACCAGCTACAAGGCGCGTCTCGACTAGACGGCGGAAGTTAACCAGAAGCTCGTCGGGATCAATGCCCCGGAGTGATCGTCGTTCGCAGACAGAGAGGAAGCGAGGGAGAGATAGAGAGAGAAAGATGAAAGATTTGAGAACGATCGAGACCCGAAACATTCCTCTCGAGGTTTCGGTCGACGGTTTTTTATCGTTACGGTTGAATCGGTCCTCGATTCACCGTTGCTGGCCGAGGGGATGGATAATAACAACTCGAACGATAACAACAGGTAAGAGAGATAAAGGGTTCGACGATTAATTGGACATATCTTGTGGGCGTTGTTGGATCGCTGGAGAGATCAGCTGGCTCGCGGTCTCCTTCTGAACATCTTCTAAGGACGAGTCGAGGCGGTAAACGATTCAGAGCCGAACGGCTTATTCCTCGTCGAGGAGCGGACGGGAGATACGCGCGCGCTCGGTTTGCGAAGAGAACACGAGGCTCGGGAGTGAAAGGCTCAAGGTATCGATGCCGCATCCTCGAGGCTTCGCGAGGAAACCGCGGAGTCGCCGCCGAGGACCGCGCAAGCGTCGTTTTATTTTTTTACGCGCATCATATATTTTGTCCTCGGTTCTCTCGTTAGCTTCAAGCAGCTTGGACGTTGCTTCGTTGGTCGGTAAAACAAATGTTCGGAGCACGGTTCGGGAAGAAACAGGTCGATCGATGACCGCAGCGGAAAAAAAAAAAAAAGAATTTCGAACAGATAACGAAATTATTAATTGTATTCGCCACGTTAAAGCACAAAAGACCATAGAAAAGAATACGAGCGTGCGAGTTACAGCACGATTCGTCACGACAAGAAAAAAATAGGGCCCATTTCCTTTCCTCACGTTTCACAACCCTTTACGATCTCTATATACTGCCGTGAAGTTTTCTACTTTTATATATTATATATGTACCTTCTTCGCCCCCCCATCGTGCATCGAAAGCATCTCGGCGATCGATTCGCTCTTCGACTCTATGTAATTCGTTTCCAAGGCACTCTCTTCGCACCTAGACGACGTTACCTCGGTCACTGGACCAACGCGTTTACACACACCAGAACCGAAAACAGAGAATCCCGATTATCGTAAACCGGACATCGAATCGCGATCGAACGGGAGAGAAGGCGAAGAGCGAACGATCTTAAAAAAACGTTCACATCACAAACGTCACATTAGCAAGACGAGTTCGTTAGCGTGGCCCGCGATAGTATATAAGTGATTAGCCGCGCGTGATCTCTTTCTCGCGAGAAATGATGGCACACTGTCGACGGAAGGGTTCGATGCAGGAACAGGGTAATTTCGTTGCGCCGCTCGTTCGAGGCTCGATAACATTATTCGAACGAGAATTGCTTTCGCCACCGTACTGTTTCACGCGGGTACTCGCCTGTACGCCCGGTGATCCGCGAACAGGAAGACCGAGACACGACGGAAACGGATCAATCTTCTTTCCGTGCCGCGAATAGTACAAAAAATTGTTTCCCGAATACGAGGTTTTAGAATACTTTTATTCGAGTCCACGCTCCGTAGGCCGAAGGGCGTTCCGACGGCGTCGATGTATCCGAGTCGCAGAGCGAAGGAGCGGGAAAGGTTAGGCGACGACGACGACGAGGGAAGAGATAGAAGAGAAGAGTAGAAGAGTGTTCTGTGTGTATAAAGAGTAACTTTTTTTATATTTTCTTTAACGTAAGGACGAGCATCGAAGACGAGCTCGACGATGTTCTCGAAACGACGGAGAGGGCATAACGATGAAAACGCGGACGTTGGATTTTTATCGCGAGGCTAAGAGGTTCAAGAGCGAGGGACGCGATACTGTAGATGAAATTGACTACGAAAACGATAGTCGGTACACACAAGCAAAAAAAAGAAAACACACACACATCGGTAGGAAATTTCACACACGAGACATACAGGCCACGGACACACCACTCTCTCACGGATGGTTATTATTAATTACCATTGTCGATTAGCGGTTAAAGATGCGTCTCTCACGAGAAACGGAGATATTGTATATTGGTCTTTCGCATTTAACTTCATTATGGATATCGTACGTTGTAGATCGTTGATCAAGCCAGCAAAAGAGAAACACGTGTGTTTTGCATAGCGATTAACACATTTAAGAAAAAAAAAAATCCCTCCACGGATCCTGCGGAAAACCTGGAGATGAGAAGGACCCAGCCCCCATGCTTCCCTCCACGGGAAGCTTTCCCAGTCGAGATACTAGCTAACCGAGTCTAAATATTTTAATTCTTAGACGTATGTATAGGACGATGTGACGATTACGAGGTGAGAAAGGATTGACGTGCGACTGAGGAAGGGTTTGAGACAGGAAGCGAGAGGGACGAAGTTGTGAAACTAATTATACATAATTGTAATCACCGCAAAACATTATTAAAGAAGTAACATAATATAAATATGAAGAAATTAAGAAATATATTATATATATATATAGATATATATATATTATATGAGTACGATTATGGAGATCTTTTATTGACTACTTTGATGTGCGCGATCGACGAGTGGGATATGTTGCGTGCGAAGATATATGTAAATAACGATTGCACAGTACATTATTGTTCAGCTGAGTGTCTAAGTGAAAAACGAAAAGCAATTACGACGAGTTACGTTAGACGAGGCGTGCTTTCGATCGGCAGGGGGTGTCTCCGCGGTTCGAATCTCTCTTCGAAGCTTCGACGAGCACAGTTAAAATCTCGCTACACCCCCTTGCCCTCGATTTGCGACGCCTCAAGAAAAATCGTGTCCACCGTTTTTGGAAGTTGATCAAATCAAAAGGCGTGACAGGCATTCGTTTCGGTTGATCCTCCGCTCGTGTCGAAGGCAAGGAAGCGAGACGCGGAAGGAAGGCGCTGTGACATACAAATTAAAACGTAGTTAACAAGGCACTGCCACACAGGACCAACAGCGATCGACGGTAGCGAGGAGATTGAGATTGAACGGAGGGAAATAATCGAGCGGTAGGAACGGTAGGGGAGCCAAAAATTACGATGACGACCCGGAGAGATCGTATCTTTTCGAAGCTGAGGGTAGATTCAAGTTGAAACCAATACACTTCCAGCAAATTATATCGAGGTACGAATGCGCGAGTATATGGAATATGGCGAATGACTGTGCGGATTTAAATGCGCGCGTGCGACAACTTTTTATTCGGCAAACAACGTCTTTGTATACTCTGCCCGTGTTCTAGTGAACAAGAGGATCATGGTTCTTGTATATGTACATCAGTATCTCGATAGTAGCCGTAAGCCTAACCAGTTTGGTCGCGGATTTGCCGTGAGACCGGCAATGGACTCGCGGCGATACGAATACGTTCGTTCCGGGATGGGAAAAAAAAAAATTAAAAATTACGGGCAACCGTCGCGTTAGCTGATCACGCGAACGCAATTATTTCGAGTGACGACGCGGATTGGAGTTTCGAAGCAAAAATGTAAACGTCCGCAAATCGAAGGCAAATCCGCGACGGGCTCGTCATTTAAACATTACGTAGTGAGTTTTCGATGTCTTCGAGCATAATTACAGTTTGTACACGTACACAATACGCGCGCACAACCGACATTACTCACCACTCTTGTCAAAAGATAGATGAACAGGACGGGTATTCCCAGGCATGTACGAATATGCACGGATGAGGTGACGATCGGACGACGATGACGATTGGTTCCGCACCGGGAGAACGATGCGATTTTAGGATAACGTTTCAAGCAACACGTAGGATATACAAGGATTAAAAACAACAAAACAACAAAAAAACAAACTTCTACAAATTACATGTTGTCGTGTATATGCAGTTCTTTGAAAGTCGAGTAGCGACGATAAGACCGTACCGTAAGCCAGACACACTCGCAAAGAGATTCGCTCATTCATCGATTCCCATTTTTGATTGTAATAACGTTATACACACCGTTTCATTGTAATCCGTTGTGGCGGTGCCGCCGCCACGCCGCCGGCGCCGCCGTCATTTGTAACGATATACGATTATATTGGTTAATAAAAGTTATCTAGATGTAACGAATACTCCTGTGTTTCCGAGCAAGCTTCCATATCACTCCATGTGAATTATTTTACGTCTTTTTGAAATACCACAAAAATTGCTGCTTGAACAAATAAGTCATTTATTGACATTTGACATACAATGTCTCCATAGAAAATTCGAATATCTTTTAAAATGGAATAACTTTCCTGATCGGCGCGTTTATTCATTTTTCAATTGCATATAATTTTAGAAGTGGCCCAGTATCCCACAGAAAGTTATGATGTTCCAATATTAAAAAGTTAATTCCTTTTTAGAAGGTGTCCGAATACCTTTTGGAGCCAGTGTTTATTATTACAAATATTTGTTCTTATTAACTAATTGTGTAGCTTACGTGCTACACTAAATGCTAAATTCGCAGGGTACACTTGATAAGGTGCACAGGTGAATAAACTACTCTGTCAGGTGAAGGTACAGAGCATGCTACAGGATCCTGTATATGCTAGAGTTGGAAATTGATTACCCTGAATGAAATTCGAAATTATTCAATGCGCAAATCGCATTTGTTTTTCTATGCTCATTTAAGAAAACAATTTTATTATTAATTTAATGTTGCAGCTAATCGCCGTAGTTGGTAAATCTGATGCCAAACGACAGATGGCGAGGCAAGGTAATCCAGCAATGCAGGTGCAAAATGCACGCTGCACGTATACATATATAAACGTACTAACCCAACGCGATTGAAATTCTCAAAACAATAACTGTTTCTATATATCAATAAACCAATGAAACTGTTAACTACAATTCGAAACGTACATGGTACTCTCTTCGCGTTGCAACGTGCTTTCATTCATTTAATTAAACAAAAATGAAATAACGCGAATGTAAATTACAATTAATAACAAACGAACTGAATTATAAGTATCGCGAAGGAATTAAAACTCGTGCAGAAAATAACGGGCACCGAGGGCGCTAACAGGAAGCCGGGGGACCGGATCGAACAAGAAAACAAGCCGTAAAATGGCAGTTGAACGAAGAAGAAAAAAAAGGAAACAAAAGAGAAAGCTACGTGAGAATAGGTGAGTGCGTGTGTCCATCGCACGGAGGAGAAGCGTTCACGGTGAGGAGGCTGGCTCGTAAACGGCCGGTAAACAATTAGTCGCGGCGTATGGCGGTGAATCATTATTAAAAGACGATGACGACTGTCTTTACCGCGCTTCGTTGTCCCGGTCACTACCGTTACCGTGCCAACGTTTAATTTGCGTAAAGGTGTGTTTCGGGGGTGCTAGCTGAAAGGCGAAGCGGATGTGGGTGCGCGACAGAAAAGGAGGCGAACGCGACGGACGAAAAGGCTCCCGGGCGAAGAGCGACGAGGAGCTCATGCCTCTCTCATTTGCCTTTCAATACCGGTCGTTCCCTTCGTCTTCTCCTCATTGTGACAACGACGCGACCATTGTCGTGCCACCGTACACCGTGTATTACCTACCTGTTCGTTCGTGTTCCGTGTCAGCGTGGGTGGCGGTCGTCTTCCTCGATGCTCTCTTCCATGGAAACCGCGTTTTCGTCTACCTTCGCGCGCCGTTTTCGCTCAATCGTAGAAGAATTCCCATCGTTTGTATGTACTATCGTTTGAATCCAATATCTGAAACAGAAACCGTTGTTCTTATATGTAATAGCAAAATCATGGAGCATCATTTTATTTCATATTAATTTGTATTGCACGAAATTGCATTATATTACCATTTTTATAAACTTAGACATACACGATTTTTTTTTTGGTAGGCCTGTGGCCTTGTTGTAGGTGTGAGGTTTAAGTCGAGAATCGCCTGGAGCTGTGTCCTTATACTCTAAGTCGATGTTCTGTAGCGTGGCGTTGAGGTTGTTGTACGTGTGTGGAAACAGAGAAAATTTTCAAAAAACTCTGTAAGGGAGATGTAAGCATTGCAATTTGTGTAACAATTTTATAACTGAACGCTGCTCTGTCCACCGCATTATACCACTACTCTGATTGGTCCATTGTTTTCGTTAATATTTCGGTAACGCAGCCGTATCTTACATCTTGTAAAAGGAGATTGTTGTTCAGGATGCTGCTCGTATTCTACCATTTCTGGGACTAACACCCTTTACGGCGCACCCTTTACATATGTACAGATTCGGACAATTATTCTGAACCCACTACTGCTTATGTGTGAGTTCCCTTGGAACTTTTCCCAGGAACAATAGTCAAAGGTAATTAAAACTGTTCTTATTCCGAAATTCTAAAATTATGTCAAAAGCTAACAGCATTAATTCCAGACCGAGCACTGAAAAAATGAGGCCAAAAAAATGATAGATTTATTATTATTTTTGAATATTGTTCCGCTAGGGAACTCACACATAAGCAGTAGTGGGTTCAGAATAATTGTCCAAATCTGTATATGTAGTATAGAAATGCTAATAAATATTATATTATCTCGTAACGCTTTAAGAAATTAGAAGCTTTACTTCTAACATGTGTGCTTAGAACCACTGAGCTATAACACATATCACATGATCATCTTATATTAAAAACGTGACTCGGTTGCCTGCGAAGTAACCTGCGATGCCTCGCGGAGAAAGTCAGCTCTGAGATTCGTACCGACGCCAGTTGGCTATTTTTTTCACACGGGATGTGAGGTAATAATCCGTATAATGGCCGTTAAGCGGGCGACGATAGGAGCGAGTGCGAGCGGAATCGGAGAGGATCCTGCCGCGTAAAAAGGCGCAGCGAAGCAGATCGGGGGACCACGCTACCCGGTTTTGTACCGCTTAAGCTAATGAGCCACAGATGGCGATATATCGCCGGGGCCCGTTTTACATAACGCGGTGTGTACACAATATAAAGTGGGCCGAAATGCGAGGGAGAGAAGATAGATCCTTGGGCGATACACGGAATCGTTGCAAGGTGGCTGAAAAGTCGGGCCCGAAAGGGGTTGCACGGGCCCTGCCAGAGCCACGGTTTCGGCCCGATCGCTATCTCGGCCAGCCGGTCGCGCGCGGCTACCGCGTCCGATCTTATCTCCACGCGATATGCACCCTCCTTTTAACCCGGTGCACGACCAACCTGCACGCCGCTGCTAAATACACACGCGTGGCCCGGCCTGTCTTTTCGCTGGCACAGGCGCAGATGCGCCTTTCGCCCTGCACTGCTTGCGTCGTGCCGCATTCCTCGCCGCGATATCAACGTCGAAAATGATGTCGAACCGATTCACCGTTGATCCGATCAGATCCGATCAGGTAATCACGAATTGTATTATCTCTTATTGCGTGTTAAATATAATATGTGATGAAGTATGTATTTGTTGAAGATTCACTGAAGACTTACGTGCTCAATGGTGAGATAAAAATTGTGAACAGCAGAAAAGAGAAAGAAATGAAGAGAACACGGAAAATGCAGGACAGGAAGTATAATGGTATTAACCTCTTAGGTACGGCAGAATTTTACGCGGGGCTGCTTCTCTGTACAGCAGAATTTACGCGAATTGCGTAAATGCAATGAGTAACAGACAGATGTTCTCTGAGTACATTGAAATGAAGTATTTGATGAGTAAATTATAATTTTTCTTCAAATTATATTAATATATTTGTCATAATATAATTCTTAAAATTATATTAACCCTTTGCACTCGAGAGACGACTCACAGTCGCCACTTATTATATAAAATGAAATATATATCAGATTAAATTAAATTTGATTACTATAAATTGCATACACGCATTAATTTGAATATTGTAGAAATCATAAATGAACAATAAATTCATATAATATATCATAATTATAACGATATAAAATACTTGTTATATAGGTTAAATAAATTCAGTAGATATTTGCAGAAAAATTCTCGAGTGCAAAGGGTTAATATATTTCTCATAATATAATTCTTAACATTATATTAATATATTTCTCATAATATAATTCTTAAAATTATAATTCAGTTATACACGTTAAGCCACTATAGTGGCGCGTCGTTTACAAAGACGACATCCGCGAAAACCACTATAGTGGCGCATAGTGCCTAAAAGGTTAAAAGAACGCGAAGCTAGATAGAACAATTTATGAGAATAGTTTAAAGGAACATGCATTCATTCCTAATAAATAAATATCATTCAAATCAATTTCAATGATTTTGTACAAAGTTTAAAACTCATAAATTCAGCGGATAATCGCAATTTAAAAGAGCGTAATGCATCTTCATAAATAATACGTTTCGTACAAAGAACAGTGATTTCTGAGCAGGTTAATCATAATGAACGCGGGACACGTCTCTTTGCTCTTTTAAAATCAGGTGCTCAGCGGGCGCCGAGCCGGAGGCGAGAAAACAGAGAGAAAGAGTAGGATACAAAAAGCGGGGCACGTGGATCGCAAAATCGAAGGCTGCGCCGGCTGAAATCCGTACGAATCGGGAGCAGCAGCCGTGATTTCGCGCCGCGAGGCTGCCACGCGATTTCGTAGCAGCTGCCGGGAGGAATCATCAGGACACGCTTAAGCCGGACGAACTTTCTTGCACAACGTGAAATCGGGAACAGCCGAGTTCGGCGTTTGTCTTCGCGAGAAAACGATCACCGATACCCAACAATCTGCGCCTCCTTCCCTTCTCGCGTTGTCTCTGACGCGAGATCGCCGTGGGAACAATGAGACGATCGAATAAAACGAAACGGTGCGATCGAAAAGGATGATTGAAAAAAAAAAAGGAAAAGAAGAACACCCACCGCTGCTCCTGTTTGCACTCATTTCGAAAGTGTTTCCGCCCACAGGGCGGAATAAGTGCATCCTTAATTAGAACCGCCGATAAAAGGATAATAGGCAGATACCGCGTCCATCTACTTCCCTTCGTGTTTCTCTACTTTCTTCCTCGTCTTTCTCATTTCCTCGTTCTTTTATTCGAAGTCGTTAGCATCGGGTTTCATCGACGCGTGAAAAGATATACCCGTCCCGTCGGTAATACGTACGCGCGATCACGAATAGTGCCACGCCGCTGATGCTAGACACGGCTATAATTTCGCCGTTTCTTCGGCTCCCACGGAATAGCAATTACGCTCGTATCGAGACATCTGTAAATTGCCCCCGGGATTGCGTAGTTCTGTTCGGTGTAACCCGTCGAAAGACAGTCTCGCGAGGGGGACTGTCCATCGCGCGTTGAATCTTCGCTCGTCCGAGGCTCGGGTAAGATCAGTATTTTCTGCGTACAGGTAGATTTAACCCTTTGACTGCTGAATACTCAGAGCCGAAGCTATCACTGGGGACTGAATACTTTTTCAGTTCGGCGATGTATAAAATTATATAGTATTAAATTAAGTATTAAATTATGTATTAAATTAAATTATATATAGTACAAAGTCCAATTACTGTTACACTATCCTCTCAAAAATGAACAACAAACAAAACTATATAAACTATTCAAATCCGAAGTATATATAAGCAAAGACTTTCATCTAAGAAACAAGAACAATAAAGAAATCACCGAGCGCATATATGCGTCCTTAGTCCATACCGATAGCTTTCGCCAGACGCATATATGCGTCTGTAGCAGTCAAAGGATTAAAATTCAGCCACAGATCGATAAAGCCCGGGTATATAACAGACGGTTTGTTATCGAAGAAATTCTGAACAAAGTCAACCGAAGTCGTACGAGCAACGAGCAAGAATTCTCGCGACTCTCCTAAATTCCCGTTGCAATATTTTTTCTTTCATTCCTCTTTCTTTTTTCTCTTCGCGAAACGACATGGGCGGTTGCATAAAGTGGGTGGCCTGCACTTATCCGCGCAACGCGCATACCGCAGTAGCAACGACTCCGGCTCTCCTAGGCACGTACTTACGTTAAATTACAGGCAGGCACACGCGCCACGGCCATTACTTTCCTCCTTTACGTGCATTAAGTTAGCGACGACTAATCTAGCCGTCGATGTTTCATGGATTCGTGGGTAAAAATAGATTTGCTTATGGAAGTTATGTTTTAATTATTACGTACTGTCTGCGGGCGTTAGGATATCTCACGCAGAATGTAACAATGATTTAGTGGAAGTACATTTTGAGGCAAGTGTACTTTTCATTCATATAATTACGAATTTATCGTACTTATTACAACCGAATGTCATGTTACCTTTAAATGACTTGATATAGATACCATTAACCCTTTGCACTCGAGGAATTTTTCCCACAATATTTACTGAATTTCCCCACATAACAATTTATAATATATTATATGAAATTCCTGTTAATTTTCATGTCCCACAATTTTTTAATTAACACTTTATCGACCGGCCGTTTTTGAGGCCACCATTCACTAAGTACCGGCTTAATTCTTAATTCTTCATGCTTATTCCTTTCGTTTAAAGGAATGTAATTTTATTAACATTTATACTTTATTTTTCATTTATTTTATATAATAAAAGGCTTTATGAATTAACATACTAACATGAAATATATTTAAGGTAATAGTAATTCAATTTTTTAATAATTTAATAATTCGATGGCCAAAAGCCGATTGATAGGCTACCGGTCAATAAAATGTTAATATAAATATAATTTAATTAATCATGTGGTGACCGTGAGCCATATCTCGATTGCAAAGGGTTCAAATTTTCACATGTTCGACTTATCTTTGCGCATGATACGAGTGCTACATCCAGGTAAACTTTCACGAACGAATAATGCACTGAAATTGCGAGCGTCCGCAGCCTCCTCTTTCACTTGGAACTCGTAGCGGACGCGTGCAAGTGCATCGCGGTCCGATTACCCGTCTCGTAACACCTGACCACCTCGTGCCGCCCTCGTCGAACAAGATATGCTCGCGTTCCTTTCAACCGGGCGAAATTCTTCGGTTTCGCGCGGCCACCGCGAAACAATTCATCGTCGCGGTCTCCGGCGTGGCGTGCCGTGGCGTCGGGCCACTGGCTTCCATCATCGATCTCCTTCTCACGGTTTCTCCGCGCAGACCGCGGCCTAACAGAAAAGACGAGAAAAGGAAACGAACCGGTGAGCCCAGATAGTACTACAGCCTCGGCGGTGGCGAGGTAAGAGTAAGGGCGACGTCGGCGTCGGCTAAACGGGAACGGAACGACGGGAGACGAGGCGAAGAATCGAACGGCATTATGAAAATAAGGCGAAGCCGGAAGGGGGCGTACGATAAGCGCATGCGACGATCGACACGCAACGCACAAACGCTCTAATTTTAGATCTTGTCACTCTGACGCCAGCTGGTTCGCCCCTCCCCGTATATTACGCGCGTTTACGCACACTTACGCGCCGCTTCTGAAACGTTCCCGTTTCTCCAATTCGACTCCCGATATCGTACCGTCTCTCCCGGCGACCGCGCACATGTCACGCCGGCTTGGGAACCTCGCGACTTCGTCACGACCGATTGTCAACCGTCGAATTTGAAACAAAGACGGGAGGAGGAGAACGCGTACCGCGATTAACGCCGACCGGTCACGTTGCCCGGGCGAGCAGGTAGATAGATATATGTATGTGTGTATGCGCGTAACATGCGTGAACGTTGGACACTTACCTGGCTATTACCGGCGACAACGATGGTACAGGATCCACATATGTTTCCTCGCTTGATTTCACGCGAGAAGCCATTGTGCAAGAGAAACGCCGAGGGAAAGCTCCTTTGAAGGAGAAGAAAGAGAGAGAGAAAAAAA
>SHCU01000127.1:0-18078 GCA_004307685.1 Ceratina australensis
TTTTTTTTTGTTTAAACGTTACGGTGAATCAATGATATTTAAGAACGTGGAGCATAAAGCGATCGGTGTAGACTTTTTGGAAACGAATATGGAAACTTCGATAACCAGTTGATACGATTAGCAAAGGAGGTAAGCCTTCGGTTCATTCTTATCTCTGTCACGCTTCTTTTTTTTGGGAGCAGATTATCGCGATCGAGCGCGGAAATTATGTAACGCGTATTTAGTGAATTGTTACCTGCGACGTTTACCATCATCGGCGACCGGTCGCACGTTTGAGATAGTTTTAATCAGTTTATAGACGATAGTGGTAATTGTGCCGAGGGCTTGCAAATTGGAGTACCGTTAATTATGAGCCGCCTGTAAAATAGCTGGTGGATGGAACCACCAGGTGAAACTCGTTAACGTTCTCTTCTCAACTAGGGCCAATTGTTATCGTTAGTGATCGGTAGGCCACATATATAAATTGTGCTAAACGTGTATCTTAAAAAAGATCGAAGGTTCGATCATCGCCTAGATATAAATCGAATTAAACTGGATCTGGTCGAACGATTAATTGAAACTCTGCGGAAAAATGAATTCTAAAACCTCGCGTCGAAGAGCGAAGATGATACCAATTAAAATTCTACTCTACGGATACCGTTTATATTTTCCATGTTGTAATTATTACGTCGCCGTTACCGCATTAAATACCGTCGTGGAGTCGCGATTTTTTAAGCTGAACCACGCTTTGAACTGTACTTGTTTGTTCTTCAATTAGCAAACAACTGGCTTTTTTAGATTCTGAGCTGCTCGACGGACTACCTCATTTGCACGGCCTACTTCTTTCGAGATTCCTGCCTCGTGGTCTTTCGCTCCTTTCTTCGAACCAAGGGTGGTCGACGTTTTCCCGATTTAATTACCACCACTTCCAATAATTTCATTAACCTTTAATTATTCCTGCGGTCAGCAGTCGGGAATATATTTTGTTCTCGAGGTACTCCTTGGTTTCAAACCATTCTTACATCCTGTACATTAAATCGAAGGAGCCACAAATCGTTTCCTCCTTCCATTTATGGTACTTTGTATTTCCGTCAGTCGACTTTTCTAAGGGGACACAATTAGGCATCCGAATATCCAAAACCGGATGGAAGGTACGCGGGCTCGTACATACGCACTTACGCGTTTACGTTTCATCCGTTCGTCTACGTATGGTCTTATATATGCATCCACGCGTACGTGGTTCGCTTACTGATTAATTATTCTTCCATGGTATTTTTCTCCCTCCCGTGCTTCTCGCTTCGTCACGTGAACGCCGTGACGAAGGAAGAGGAACAAGAGGAAAACGCGCGTCCTTTCGCCTGTCTCTCAACATTTTCCTCATTTTCCTAACTCAACTTCATATTTGAATAATAATATATAAATATCTGTTACAACATTCGATCAGTTACCTAATCATCTCAACGTTCTATGTCCGGATGAAATCATTTCTTCCAATTCATGAATAATTATAACTTTCTATAACGTTCTACTGTGGTTAAACAAAAATCTATATAACAATTATGGGGAAATAGACATCAGTCTTTCTGTCCCGTCTTCTCTTTAATTTCTTTCCCTGTCTTACCTATCTTTTGGTGTTCATTAGTATCAGATATCAGCCTACGTACAGGTAACTCTGATTACCATTCTATAAGATTCACTGCAGTTTAAGACGCTGTTTACATTGTAACTATTCGATTTCGAATAGAAAACTAAATTGATCGACTAGAACGTCTCTAATGGGAAGAAGAGATTCACGCGGAGACCAACGTCCATCTATGTGTATCCACCGTGCACGTTCACCTGCTCACGTTGTCGCAGGTACAGAGCAGAGGAGCGAGTATGATGTCATCGGTTCGAACTTGGTATTTGGTACAGGGGAACGCGTGATTCGCATGAAAAGCTCCGGGCGACGCGGCGGCGGCGGCTTCGCTTCGTGTCGGGCGATTTGGTCAGTCGGTTCTTTGCCATATCCGGTCACCGGCCAACGAACGCACCGCGCGTCGTCGAGAAACGGAAGTCACGGAGAACCCGAGGGATTCTCCGCGGCGAACGCTTTCTATAGCCATTTGGTTTCATCCTCTTTAAGGACATCCACGTGTACCTTTCGGGCGCGCTTCCGGTCGCTCGTTGTCATCGTTCTACTTGTTGGTGAACACTCCAAAGTTCGTTCGTGTAACAGAAATTTCATACCGATTGAAATCTTGTACATGATCAACGTGATAATTTTTAAATCTATGACAGGAGGGAATCTCGGCTGGCAGGAGGAGCGAGACTAGTACGTTACAGAGGAGACGGTGATTAACGCCTAAGACAACCGGAAGATGGTAACTCGTTGAGCCCGGCGATGGGGATCGGGAAGAGCGGAACCGCAGGAGGAGAGGAGGAAAACGCGAGCCGGACAATCGGCCCCCGACCAATGGAACAACAACTCCGGGGAGCTTCATCCCCTCTCGAGTGGCCGCCGATGCTGTCCACGACTTCGACGATGTCTTCGACGGCCAAGCCGCCCACGCTATCAGTTATTTGACGAGCCTCCAACCTCCTACAGGTGTCCCATTCGAAACACTGTGCCCTCTGTTCTACGTACCCCTCAAGCCGCGCGTGGAAAACCAGCATTTTCGGATTTATTCTCCTGTTAGCGAGTAAGATTGTCCCGGTAAGTTCGGATGTATAATTTACTTTTTTATTGAAATTTTGTAATTAGCTTCTGTTTGATGTCTCGGCTCTTTCGGGGATCAGAGTAACTTCTGGTGCTGATTGAAACAAAGCTTCTAGATTCTTTGAGCTGGTTCCGATCCTCGCTGCGAACCAGTTCCAACTCATTGTTGAAATATTGTTCACCTGGGCGCTTCGAAGGCAAGATGTCGGCATAGCTGATTTCATTTAAAATTCGGCTGTGTCACATCCAGCCAGCCGAACGTTCGGACATAGCTGCAAAATTGAAACACCGGACAATGATCTATCTAACGATTTTACAGATCGCTCGAACAGATATAAATAATGTTTACAGTTACAGATCTGTTAAAGCGGAGAGAAAATCGGGTAAAATTTCTACTTCCGAACAGGTAAATATTACTAAATTTTCTCTCCGTTACTAATTATTTATTGGAGTTTTATATGCGACCCACGTAGGTCGTTTTTGACTCTTCTACCGGATGCGACACAGCGTCACCGATGGAAAGCGTCGCAACGTGATGCGCACGTTAATTAAATGCATTAGAAGAACTACTATTCTTCTCACCGAAGAAACGTAGGACGACTAAATCCCCGACGAGAGATAATAAATAATAAAAGGCAGATAGGATAGTTCTGTATTCAGGTATAAAGATCATTCGATCATCGCATATCAATATTAATTTACAATTTCGATTGAAAATATACTGGTGTTTTCCCAGAATTTTCTAAGCAGGCGATCATTTCTAATTCCGACGCAGGAACGATTGAGAGACAAGATTATAAGAAGCATGGATGTTTATACGCATTATATCCATGGAAAGAGATATTTCTATATGGCCAAAGATATACTTTTTAGATTAAAGATGTTTAAATACCTGACTACAATTTAGAATAAAAATGATTTTGTACTCCCAGAGAGAAACTCCTCTCCTCTCTCAATTTGTATGAATGAAATATCGCGCGATTCACGTAACGAAATCGCATTGGAATAAATTATTTACCAGTACATTACAAAGTACTTGCAAAGCGGTATTCAATCTTTGAATTTCTTATAAAATTCATATTAAATAATTCTTTGCTACACGGAATTACCCATTTTTTTGTATTAATTATCTTATCCGTTAGATGTCGGGGCAGGCAGAAAAGAAAGCGTGCTGACTAATTGGAGTAATTGTTAGAATGCTCGTGCGTTTTAGGTTATGTTCCGATAAATGTACAGGGCGGAATCCGCTCGGACTGAAATTTACCAAAGCAATAATATGTGAAAATCGCGAGAGGCTCCAAGGTTCGTCACATAGCATGTAGCCTAATTAATTCAAGCATACATCAGAGAACGAGACGAGAGACTTTAATGACTGGCGATTCGATCAGAGGGGTTATGTTATCGAGCTGCTCATCGACGCGATATCCAGTCCGTTTGTTCATTTCGCGAGCTGTGATATGATTTCGGAATCATGATGAATAACTCGAATAATAAGGAAACTATAAATCTCCTCGACCTACTCTCGGACACCGACTCCGATGTGTCCGACTTGGTCTTCACACCGAAGAAGAAGAAAGTCAAACGGTAATTGCAAATAATAAAATTGTTTAAAGATCAAGCAAAGTTTATTAAATATTCCTGTTACCTTGCAGGAAATACCGACCAGGAGGTACAGCCAAAATGAAAGAGAACAACTCGTGCGGCTGCAGCAAGTCCGATATGAGGATCATATCTTTGTGGCTAGCAGCTGTTTTAATCACGTTTTGGTTGATAACACTGTCCTGGTTGGCTGTCATTTTGTACGGAGAAATAAAAAAAATGGACAACTCCATAAAATCAGGTAAATACACGTTGCTTTTGTACACGTATTATCAATCTCTGATGTAGAGACCGAGAACTATCGGGAAATGCTTCGTGTTGCTTTCATTCTGGAACTAATACCGGATCTCGAGTATAAATGATCAAGCTATCGCAGTAAAATAGTTTAACTACTCTATGAAACTCGGAGATCATGCGTGCGCTTCTACCGCTTTCAGATAACTGATTAAATGCCTATACGTTTATAAGCTATTTGATTGACTGCCTGTGCGGACCGCTTAAACCGTGTGGATGTTTACGTGAATAGTTGTAAAAAAATTTCGCCGATAAAAAGTTCATCAGCTTGCTGAGTTTATCTGCGAGTCGCGCGATTAAACTAAAATAGGTGCAATATCCTTGGATCTTCGATATACAAATGTCTATTTTCGCTGTTCCCAACGCGTTGTAAATTTAGATCGTCGTTCATTATGAATCAACGTGTGAATTCAATAGGAAGCACGAGAGAGTACGAACGAAATTAAATATTAAATATATAGGAAACAGAGAACGATGAATAAATGATCAACGGATAATAGCCCCATTTAATTCGGTGCCTCCCGCATTGATTTTATCAATCGATAACATTAATAAATTATTGTAGCATCCAACGCTCACGTTTTTATTTCCCTTTAATCGTGATGTTCGAGATTAAATGATATTTAAATTCATCGATTTTGGGATACCATTCGAGTCTCTCATCGATCGTCTTATCACGCGTTGCTGCTTTTTTTTTATCGCGCAAGTACATATTCTCTCATCCACTCTCTTTCCGCTTCCGTATCAATTCGAAATTCCCTACACGCGGTGAATTGTTATCGGAGAAACCCCTGGCAGATAGGCCGTGCAATAGCGGCCGCGTACCAACACCAACCCCCACGGCCAGTCGATATCTTGCGCACGGCGCGAGTGCCACGCGAGTTACATCGGAGGCGTAGTCCGCGTTATTCGCGTTCCCGATCTTCTCTTTTCCGCGAAACAATTCCGATCGAGCGCGGATAACAATAATTAATCGAAGAATCCCTAATTTAACGTACCGACCGATTCTAACCGCGGAGCACCGCGAATTATTACGCACACGTTCGCGTCGCCTTTTTAATCTCGCGCGGATCGATCGGAATCGTTGTATAATTTACTCCGGACGTAGGTCAAGTTCTCTCGCGTAGCCCTGTGGAGTGCTCGAGGTTTTTTAAAAACCCGTTCGATGGTCGACAGGTGTACGCGGTTACCGATTCGTCTCGCACCGCCTATCGATTCCCAATTGTCTGGCGAACACATAGAAGTGTCCTTAATGGAGTGACGTACGAAAAGTCGTGTGTCTATCTCGCACGGGGGTGGAGATCACAGGAGGTTCGGTGCATTCTAAATAGACTCGTGAATCGTGACGACGCATACATGGTAACTGCACAGGGCCAATTACGCGAGTCGCACTTCTCACAACCCTTCTACCTTTCATCGGATCCCTTCCGACCACTTGAATTATCTGCAATATGGATATCTATAATAGTTATTTATTTCTAACGCGTTAATATAATTTATTCGTTATGATTCACCGTTCACGTAATTCCGTTATAATGCGATACGCGATATAAAATAATTAGAAGCGCATAATGGTACAGCATTAATTATGACTAGCGAATCGATTTGATCATTATTAGTTGCTAATCTTCTCGATAAATGAAGGCGATACAATAATGGTAATCCTCGTTAATAGAACATAAATGGACAATTGCATTAAACGTGGTTAAGCTCTATTTTGCGTGTTTACGTCAGTTTCCTTTTAAGTTATGTATAACGTTCGATACGATCATGGATCTGATAAGATAACGTAAAAAACAAACAGAAAATTCTCAATCTTAGTTACTAAAGTGAGAGTTTAGGAGTTCAAGAGAAGTTTGAAAAATGTTATTTCACCTTAAAAACCCTACCGCGTGATAATTTTTTTTTTGATCATAAGATATTTGTATCTCAACTAGAATTCAAGTTGCTACCTTAAAAAGTCGTATCGTAAAAACAATTGAAAGTTACGCAATAATTGATAGAACAACGCATCACAGCTTTGATCGATGAGCACCGAAGAGATGTTCGATTTTGTGTTTACACCGAATGCTTTTTATGCCGCTTCGCAAACGTAATCTCTGACAGAAACGACGTTAATTACAATCCACGATGACGATGTTTTTGTCTTCCATTATAGATATATATACGAGGTCGCGCGTACTTAACCGACGCGAGATTCCCGATTATGCATCAAGAGTAAAAGGAAATTATTAATTAAAGCTCTCTCGTTCTCATTTATAATCATCCGTCTTCGCTCAGAGAGAGAGAGAGAGATAAGTTCCGTCCCATGGACGACATATTCCTATTTATAAAAGTTCCTTTACAGAAGCTATTTTTATGGGATCTATTTTTCTTCTTGAAGGGTTTCTTCTTCCTTCTTCAAAGAGTGTGTCTTGTTACTCAGGAAAGAATACAGTCTCTTCGGTCCCTGACGTTATTATGAGTCCATCATTCTATTAACTTTCCTTACTTTCTTATAATTGAGAGATTCCGAAATGTATATCGCTGCAGTTTCAGTAATTATATTTCAGCGCATCGGGCTGCATCCTTCGTTTGCAGACGCGCGACTAATTCGCTCTTCTTTACTGGTGTAACCAGTGTAAACATGATGCGAAGCGATGTTTGACTGGTACACTTGTACCCGGCTTTAGCCGTAAACGTTCGCCAGGTAACGCCGGGGAGACGATGATAAGAGAGGCCTTCAGTACGAGCCGTTTCACGGCGATGCTCACCTCGTGACACTCGCCGATACCGATTCGTATCCTCCGCGTTCTCCAAGCCCGTGACAGTGATCCGACGTGAGTTTCGTAACTCAACGACATCACGTAACAACGTGGTAATTTATAGTGCAAGGTTTGCGCCTTATATCGCTCTTACAAGACGTCTCAGAGTTCAACTGCGGAGTTCAATTGGCGGTTGGCTAAAAGTATCGCTCTTCCTCTTTAACTCTTCGTTCGCCACGTGGATGATTCCCGATGATTTCGAATGCCGATAACGAATCTCTGTATCTCAGAGTAAGTGTAAACAAGATGACAGAGGATTATGCCTTCGGAACGGAGTGATCCTCGTCGTGTTCCTCCGATGTTCGTAACTGTATGCCCGTTATGAGCGACGTATAATGCGTGTCCCGCTTAATATGTGTATCGTGTCCTTTGATCGCGTGTTAACTCGTTATTTTCCTAACAAGCGATCGCATGTCAGTTTGAATCCTATATGAAATCCGGATTATTGAATTTAATATAAATACATGTATGTACGTTATTTCGGTCGATAGGCGTAGAGCCAGCGACGCGTTATAGCATCGCAATTATGTATGTATACATTAAAAACCTTCGATAATTTGCTACTTTTCTCATACGTAAATTGTAATTTCGATTTCACGCGAAAATTGTATCATCGAGCGCAATGTAAATACATGTTATTTCAACCGATAGACATAGTGCCAGCAAAGTGTTATAGTACCGTAATTATATATCGACTAAAAGCGGCGTATCATGTCCTTCGATAATTTCCTCTTTTCCTACCAAACAATTACACGTAAATTGGAATTCTATCTGAAGCCTGGATTATTAAGTTCAATAGAAAAACACGTATGTTATTTCGGCCGATAGACGTAGCATCGGCAAGGTGTTGGTACTGTAAACTTTCGAGGCACTTTGTTCGAGCTCCCTTATCTGTAACGAGTCGGCTGCCTTGAGCAACCAATACACTTGAATCGCTACAATCATCGTGGCCGCGTTTGTTATACGCCTCGCTCCCATTTCTCCCTTTATTTTTTCATTGTCCCGCGATTCCCTCTTGAGCCTGGTTTTTGTTCCCCGTTGCCTTTTGTTCGCGTTTGACCCGCGATATCGCTAGAGAGGATTCGGGTACCTCGCCGCGTGTTAGCAGGCTCGTTCGATATCGTGTTAGAAGTTTGATCTTCCGGTAAATGAAGAGTTGGGCATCGTAAAAGTGGGCGACTCGTACTATTCGATTAAAGGACAGTGCCGTGCGAAAGGTGAAACAAAGAATAATTCACGATTGCGAAATCGATTGATTTCAGAGGAAGTCACGCACGTTACGATAGCAGAAGAGCCGTCTATTTGTTCGTACGATAGGCTCGGAAAAATGTGATTCGCGATCGCGGGTGCGAACGCGACGTTCGGAAGTTTCGGGTTCCGGAAATGAACCTGCTGCGCGCGATAGAAATTTACGCGAGTGTGTCATTATCATCGTGCCGGGATTGATAAAGGCTATTAGCGGAGGAGAAGGAAGTCGTACGATTTGGTAGGCGACACGTGGCGGTAAAACGGAACGAAGATAGGCGGTTCGGTGTTGTTTGAAATGGACTCGGTGGCGGTGACAGTGCCGCTTCGTCAGCCGACGAAGAAGATGAAGAAACGGAAGGAGCTCGACGCCCTGGCGCCTCCGCACACTGTCTCCCGCCGAAGTTCCGGAAAGCGTAGCTCCCAAGTACGTATCGATTGCCCCGCGAGCACCGGGGCTTCGTTTTCGTTTTCGAAGGGTACAAACCGTTTTTTCGTCGACGAAACGATCAATTAGACTCGGTCAATTTTTGTTTGATCACGACGCGAAGTAACGCGTGCTCAGAGATAATCGTTAGACGAAACCTGGGGTGTTAGACAAAAGAAAAAACCGCAAGGGTTAAACTGTCAAACTGAACGAGAATTATTCTGAATGTAAAAAACGCTGACCAGGGAAACGATCGGCACTGATCATCCTGAATACATTTTTAGGAGTTACTATCAGATAGCAGCGACGAACGATCGGAATACTGGAATGTAACGGCCAGAAACGGCCGCAAATGCAGAGGCAGACGAGGTCGAGCTTGTCCTGGATTTTTTAAAGCTTGTAGTGCCTTTCTGGCTTGTGCCTCTGTGTTAGCAACCGCTAGTTTAATTTGGCTGTTCATCGACGTCCGTCAGCAACTCACTGCTCTACGGACCGAACTGGACCAAGGTATATTGCATCTCGCGAGAGCGACTCGAAGACGGGATTTCGACTAGAAACGAAAAGGGTAGTCGCGGGAGAATTTTTCAAGATCGAATTCATTTAGATTCTTCGCGTCCTCTCACGGAACTACTTTTTTATCTCGTCACAAATTCCTCGGTTTTGAGTTCCAGAATGGAAACGCGCGCTTCTATTCCCATTTTAAATCACCTCGTTTCGTAGTTAATTTATTATTGCGTCGTACACTATGCTTCCACGTAATTGCGCACAATATTAGCCTGGTAACACGATGTAGATGATTTGTTTATAATGCAACTATTATGATCGCGTGGTAATACGCTTACCGAGTAAGATCGTGGGGCTCGATGCCTCGGCAAATATTGGATTACCCTGTAACATTTGAGTGGATGAAAGGCGTTAGAGAGGATTTATCGAGCCCTCAGGTGTGCGGTAACAGGGAAAATTGAAACGTCAATTAAATAGATCTAAACAGCTTACTGAATTATTTGCAAATCGATGCCACGTTCTCACCTGTTTACACTAGTTGAAACGTCAACACGGATGCTTATTCAAATATGAAATTAATATTAATTAAGACGCAGTCGACTTATGCTCGAAGACTCGATTATTTCCTCTTAAGATTAATAGAGATTAGAACGCGACGAAGCATATAACTGAATAGGTCGCAGCGTCAAAGAGAAAAAATGCTAGAGCTATCGTTTGCATTTCAGTTATCGCTGGTAGCGAGGGTGTTCCCGATGCGCTACAAAAATGTCATTCTCTATCGAGAGATCTTCAGAACAACCAGACCATTATTTTTACCCATTTATCTGATCTCAAGTTACAAATCAATAATTTTACGACACAGGTAAATCGATCGGGCGACGCGAAACCAGCCGAGTTACTCGTACGCGAATAATTTAGTGTTGTTCGTCTACAGTTAGCAGTAATTCAACGCGATTTACATCGAGTAGAGGAATGGTTCAAAGCTGATCCAGCGTTAGTTAACGTGCCAACAGACCTGAAGGCGCTTTCGAGTAGCGTGGCGTCGTTTGGAAGCCAAATACAGGACCTGAGTGCCACGGTAAACACGTTGAAAGAGTCGAACGCTAGGTTGCAAGATGCCCAAACCATTATTCAGCAGAACGTTACCAGTATCAAGGTGTGATGGACAACTTAATTGTCACGGCTCAGTCGGAAGCTTGTAATTATTTTATAACAGGTTTGAAATCTGATCTCTATTATAGAATACCGTGACGGAGTTGTCGAACGTTACGCAAAGGCCACAGGTGTTAACTACGAACGAGACGAAGATAAAGACTGATGAACTGAACGCGGCGATTGTACATTTATCCGGTAACTTGGCGAACGTGAACGAGACGCTTACAAGAGCGGTGCAGTGGGTGGTAGAAGATCAAAAGAAGGACCATGTAAATATATTCATAAATCGTATGGACAGCGACAGCGAACTCGCGTTTATTAATGGAATATCATTTTCAGGAAACGTTGGTGGTGCTTCAAGAGACGATGCAGAATGTCAGCATGAAAGTGATATCGTTGGAGAGGGAATGCGTGAAAAGTACCGTATTGACTACGGTAACCAAATTAAACGGCCAAGTATGTGTAACAATCGACTGACACAAAGTTATTTATTTAAATCGCTACGTTGCCTTGTTCTCTGTTCAGATCAGCGAGATTCACGCGGCTAATGCCGAGCTCAGTGAAAAAATGAAACAACTGGAGCAGTCGTACGCTGGCTTAAAGAACTCTACGAACGTGATGCTGGCCTCGATACCGGATGTTCAGAGGCTGGACAAAACTAAGCTCTCGGAAGAGTCGCAGAGCGACTACGCGACGACGGAACGAAATCGCAATATATTAGGTACGTCGATTTGCTAAAATTGTCTCGGTTCGAAAGGTAAATTTACATTGCCAGGCTCAGACAGGATAACAAATATTTATCTTTCTTATTACAAAATCGGATATATCACTTGTCTTGTACACGACTACCAGTCTCTTTATTTATCGTATTTGCTTCTTTTAACTCTGTATCTTTTCATTTTAGCTTTAGACAAAGGGAAGCAACTGGTGACAAATAAAACAAAACGGTCGAGTAGCCCTTAAAAGTATGGGGAAAATAATTTACTCGATACTCGAATTTTGTCTTGTACGATAATGGAATTCTGGATAAGAGAAACGTACGTGTGCATGTTGTAAATACTGAAGATATTAAATACGTTGAGAAATTCCATGTATGTATATAGAGAGATAATATTTATGACCTGAATCATGCGATCTCTCATCGCTCGATCGCCGCCGTTAACGCGGACTATTTTTTCGTTAAACAGAAAACGGTCTGTAAAAATGTGCGCATGATTTAGAAGGAGCTATTTATGAACGAGCAATAACGGATGCGTACGCCGAATCATTTAGCATCGTCCGGATCAAATATTGTGTATTTGAAGTGTGTATGCGTTTCGATCGTGACTAAATGCCAATTTTTAAAAGATGTCTATGATCGTATCCAATTTATTCGGATGGATATACCGTCGAAAAAGTACAAAGAGCGTTTACACTTGTTTTTGCATTACGAGACATATACGAGGAGAATGGGAAACATTTGTAGAAACGTTTAAGTACTACTGTCCACTAAAATAATTGCAATACATTTTTCTACTCTTCTACGGTTTATAGCGCAGCGGACCTCGTCTGCCAAACGTTAGTGAAATTACAGGATTCGGGAAACTTCTGTATACGTTCTAATAATCGCATCATTATTTTCTCTGGTCCCTGTAAAACATTCGCTCTTTTAATAATGCAGAGATTAATAATGTAGAGATTTACTGAAACTTTTGATTGCAACTCTCGTTTGTTATAGAATAATCATTTTTACAACTTCAAACAAATAACCGATGAAATAAACAAAACTTGAAGAGAACAGATGGATGAAAATTTTCAAGAATGCATTCTACATACTTATCGCTAGAAAATCAAAAGTAAAAAGTGCATCTTGAAATATTATCTTGACATTCGCATCAAGTGTTTTAAGACATCGGTTTTCTTTGAACGTATCTCACAAAATACGTTCGTTCACAGATTGATTCATGCAAATCTAAGCAAGCATCGTATTGTGACACACAAATGAATCGCAGCTAGCATTATTACCATTTTAAATATGCTCTAAAATCGTTTTGGGTTGTGTCACAGATGATACACGGTATTTTTCAACGTCTCACCGTTGCGTAATAATTTTCACGCGTAGCCAACGAGTGGACTGTAGCGATTGCGATTGTAATAATGTTTAATTCGTCCATTCTATCTAGGGTGGTATGCGATACATTGTATATTTACCGGTTGAACTGATACGTCGACGGAACAGTAAATATGATATCGGTTCATGGAAAAATTGAATTTATAATGAGGCAAGTACAGCGTATAAACGGCAATACGTGGACGTGTGAATAAAGAATTGATTATTCAAATTTGATTATCCGAATCCTTATTTTCCTCACTCGTCGTACTTTCTCGACTGATACGATAAAATTGTGGGATTTGAAACTTACGGAGAGGAAAGGTGGATCATAGAAGGAAAAGGTGGCCCCTGGCCATATCAGGACACAAGACTCCCTCGCAAACTGAAAACAGGATAATTCGTTACAAATATTTTTGGAAAACGTTTCTTAGGGTAAAGACTAATTATTATGTACCTCGCTTGGGATTTTCTTCTAAATAAAAACGATGGATATTTCACTGCACCGCCGATCACATACCTACGACTCGCGAATAACTAAACGCGGGAAACGCGCGGCTTTGTCGATGTGAATCGATGCTAACTTACATCGATGGATCGATCGATAAACGCTTTAAATAATCGATAAAAACAAAATTACATCGATTTTAACATTTAATATACCGACTACCTCGGGGCTGTACGTTAACCATCAATCGCGATCCGATGTATTGCGATCCGAGTAATTAATTCGAGTCTTGATTTTGTAATAAAAGATTTGCGAAACCGTGTAGATCCGGCGATCGAAACGAAGCCATGTTAAATGAGAAGAAAATTTATAAGAAATTTCTGGTTTCTTCCTTTACGATTTGTACCCCGCTACAAATGACACGTCTCGTAGTGTCCATCGAAATAAATTAATGAGATACTCTTTACGCGGTGAACATTTACGCGCGCCACAGGTTTTAACCCTGGACGAGCCAATCGACCGATTTGAATGCGTTTTCCAGCGTATCGGCTCGCCGGGCTAGCCCTGTACACGGGACTCTTGCGTGGTCTGCGTTTGACATCTGCGCATTTCTCACGCTCACGCTTGCATCGCGCAGCGGAGGAAAAACCAAAACAATCAATATGGCTGATCCGAACAACGAGGCTGCATCGTCGAGTAGCGTTTCGGAGCAAGCCCAATCGGCTGCTCCGATACGCGACGATCTCGAGAAAGTCGAAGATTTTCTCGAGCCTGACAAAAAGCGTCGTAAAGTGTCGCGGAACGATGGGAAAACCGAGCAAAAATTGGAACACCGCCTGGGCGGCATCCTCTGCTGCGCAGTTTGTCTCGATTTACCCAAGGCTGCCGTATATCAGGTAAGTTTTTCCTACAGAAATTTATACATGTTCGATTGTTTCCCGTATCGCTACGATGATCGACACCGCGAGATCCACGTTGACCCGTGTCTTCGCGGAGCTTAACCGATGCTCGTACCCTGAAACGGTGCTCGTTTCTTCCCGTTCGACATTTTCACCCGAGGTCGATAAGCGACTTCCTCGACGTTCGCTCTGATATACATATATATACATACGCATACGTATCATATAGATACCGCACAGTGAAAAGAAACGGCTTTTATTCGATTCACCGATCGCACCACGGCACTACGATAATTCGTTTACGTATAATCGAGATCATCTTTTGTTTTTGGCTTCGTTCGTTTCGCAGTGATACCTCACGTTCGAACGTACATAGTTGCGTATTACGTGGATAAGTACGTAAGTGCCGATCCTGCTGGAGTTCGCTACCATCGATTTCAGAGTAACGATAATTCGTATATTGTATAAATTGCGACGGTTGTATGGTTCCGGTGAATGGAACGTTTCGGAGAGATGACGTTTCGGAAATTCTCGTCGTTCTTAGTACTCTTTCACCGATAAACGTTTTGTTCGTTTCATTCGTGTTACGATTCAGTTGGGTCTTTTATCGCAGACTGACGATGCTTTGTTTCCGTCTTAAATTCTTTCTCTCTCACTCTGCCTGTTTTTCCTCCTTCTTTGACAATTGTTTCTAATCAAAAGTAAAGACATTTTCTAACGTTCCAGGATGATAATTTGCAGACCGAAATTAAATTAATTCCCTTTTTAAGTTTCGTTCGTCTGGCCATTTACTAGTTGAACTATTTATGGTGAACATATCATTCGAAAGTGGAATATACATTTTCATAGTATAGAAACGTGAATAGCCAAAAAAAGATATATATGCATGCATGTAAAATAATTCTCGGTATGATGTTATATTTACAGCGGATACTCTCTTTAACAGCGCGAGGAGCAAATATACCAAAGAGAATTATTGTATGTATGCATGCAATGATCCCACTGTTTAGTAATATTTAATTACAAAAGCTGCTCTGTTGTAAAATCTGTAGCATCTCATCCCACCTGTACTCGATTTACATCTTATCCCGCGATTCTTTCCTGCAATTTGATCAATGGAAATTATATGTGTATATCGATACATGTATATGTAACATTACTCTTTATGTTCACTGTTTTCAATCAACTGTAAAACAGTGGGAGGAACGGTCACGTTCGTCCCATCATGATAGAGAGGCACATATACACTTGTAAGTTTATTTTTAGCACGAGTACGCAACTTTTTGGACATTATATTTCTGTATTTATAAATACCACGTAAATACTTGATCCTCAGGAGATATCAAAAGTTCAACCGTAGCTTCATTCTTATCGATAGTTCCAATAAAGTCAACTATGGGAATAAACGAGAAAGAAAATAGAGAATTTAATTAAGTGACCAAATAGTTTTTAGAATATAATATAACACTTTTTTTATGTTTATTGTATGAAAATGATTAAAAGACAAATGGGATTGCAAGCTAGGATCGTATAGTTACTAGGAAGAGATAAACGGTTATTGTAGATCCATGCGGAATCGATGTTTATCAACTATGATTAATAGTGAGAGAGTGAGAGTGAGAGAGAGAAAGTGTACTACTTCCAGAAAAGGAAAAATCTGTACAACATGTATAGTTGAAAAGCATTGAGCAAAATAAATATTCTTAAAGGGTTATTAGTTAGTTATTTCGCATTCGACACCCCCTTTTCACTTGTCCCACGCATCATTATCCTTTTCTATTCCTCTCTATTATCGATATCGGCAGCATTAATGAAAAAAATAAGTGTTATTCTTGACTTGATGAACTTGAATTATTAATACTGCTACTACAATTTTGTGTTTCAGGTATAAGAACATCAAATCATGGTAATATACATGACATTAGTTTTGTTATTCTAGTTTGGTTCGATACGATATCAAGGATCGTGATGATACGCGTTGAGGAGATAAAGAGTGATGCGACAGCTTGTGCAAATTTTAACATCGATCAATTCGAAAGGGAAAGCTACGTTTTCCTGCGATTTGTCTAAACTTTGCACGGTGCTGTGCGTTGCGGGCCATAAAATTAATGTTTTATGGAAAAGAAATAAATAAGAAGACACGGTCAAAGATCCTAGTAATACATACTGCAAACAATGTTCACAGTGTACAAATGGACACTTGATGTGTGCCGGTTGCTTCACTCATGTCCTCGCAGATGCCAGGCTGAGAGATGAAATGGCAACGTGTCCCAACTGCAGAATCGATATCAGCAGAACGTCGCCGTCGCGGAATTTGGCCGTCGAGAAGGCGGTATCCGAGTTGCCAGCGGAATGTCAATATTGCGCGAAGGAATTCCCGCGGAATTCGTTGGAACGTCACGAGGAGACGATGTGCGAGGAAAGGTAATCAATGCCAGGGCTAAGGGACCGGGTAAACTGGCGTTAATACCATTTGTTACTATAGAATATCCAGTTGCAAATACAGCAGAATCGGTTGCCCCTGGCGGGGACCGAACCATGAACGTCCGGAGCACGAGGCGCAGTGCGTTCATCCGCATCGCTCGGGTCTGGATGTGATGGAAGCTTTACGCGATATCGACGCCCGTACCCTCGAAGAACGTAGGCTCTATGACAATGTCTTTGATCTTTTGTCCTACGAGAAAATCACATTCAACGGTCTGTATTCGATTGTTACGTATAATGCTCCTCGACCCTATCTATTCTCCGTTCAATCTAATCTCTCGATCGAATCATTTTTATTTTTCACTTCAATTAGCAGGATTCCATCGCACCCGATTCGTATTTGCATTGTAAAAGCATTGATCAGGAATTTTATTAGAGATAGTTGAATGATTATTTTTATCCGACATATCTTGACGGAGATTTAACGTGCCGGGGAGTACGAAATTATTTGGAGTTTCATCCTTTATAGATTTACAAATGAAGCCCTATCGGACGGACGAGTTCGTGCACAAACTGTTCTACGAGACTTCCCGCTTCACGGCGTTTAACAACCAATGGGTGGTGAAAGCAAGAATCAATAACAGCCAACGGGATCCTACTCAGAGCTCCGAAAGGGACATGACTTACCAAGTACGTAAAAGTAAAAGACAATTCTCGATAATGTTATAAAGAATCTTTGCGCAACGTTCAAATTCATTGCAGCTGATTCTAAAAACGAAAACAACGTACCCGCTACCGCTCCATTATTTGATACTGAAAGGGCCATTCGGGGACATGAAGGTGCAACCGAGAATACATAAGTTCGAATTCACCGACCAAGAAAACGAAAGCCCTTATTTACCCTTACCTTTACCCGATACGGCAGAGTGTAATAGACTTCTTGCCGCGAGAGCTATTAGTTTCAGGTAAGAACGCGACTACACGCGCAATTTTGTTCCTTTTTGAAGGAACGAATTTCTCGAGGTATCGCGTCGCGCGGCTAAAAGATTCGGAGTTTCTTGTGTTACAGACTAATAATGTTCCTGGCATCCAAGTAATTTCAACACGGCGCGGTTAATGTTGTCAAGATTTTATGAAGAATTGATTATGATTGACACTACTTTCTAGATTTAACAGCGATAAGAGCATAGAGACACAGAGATTTATAATCGATTAATTAGTAGCGTTTAACCATAATGATAAAGTAAAGATAAAGAAGCTAATTCTGCTGTAATCTACACACATGATATGGAAGAGATATGTTACACCGCGTATTATCTTCGCGATTACTACAACACAAACGATTTAAAAAAATGAACAATTTTTTTTTAAACGTAACACGTAACATTCGATTGCATTGATCTCCGGGAAATTTTCGTTTGTCAAACATTTTCTAATTCTCTTACGCTTTACGTAGATGATTGTTGTTGAGCAAGTGTATTAAATTGTGTCTATGACACCGGCGACCACTGCG
>SHCU01000127.1:18913-67187 GCA_004307685.1 Ceratina australensis
ACGTAACACGTAACATTCGATTGCATTGATCTCCGGGAAATTTTCGTTTGTCAAACATTTTCTAATTCTCTTACGCTTTACGTAGATGATTGTTGTTGAGCAAGTGTATTAAATTGTGTCTATGACACCGGCGACCACTGCGAAGATTGACAAGGAATGAAAAACATATATTCTTCGACGCACAATTTAATGCACATGCCTATCGACAGAAGCCTATTACAGATTCTTCTATTTATGTATAAATTAAATGTTATCAATGTAAAATCTTGAATCGACATATTGTAATAGAAACAAATTGAAATAAATTTATTATAATTACAACTTATCGTCCCCTGGTTTACTTCGAGAGAAAATCTTCCTTTACACAGTTTTTATCTTTACCTCTAGTCGTAGTCTGTTTAAGGAGAGTTCAATCTTTCTTTCAAGTAAAGTGCCAGTCACTAAAAATGTTCACTCTACTTTAAACGGAGTTTCAAGCAAATAATAAATTTGAACGCAACGCGATGAATCAGTAGCGCGCGAAAATTCAAACTTATTCTCGACTCTATTTTCGATGTTTATTCTTTTAGAACGTGATGTAACAATTCTTCCTGTCCTTATAAAATGGTAGGAAAATATTTAAACTCATCAGTAAGAAGTATTTTATTGGTTACCATCTGAAATGAAATGAAGTCTATGTAGACGATATTCGAAATTCGTGTTAGGCGAGAATTAATTCACTGTGAAATAATTACTTGATATACCGCGGTATATCGATAATAAAATCGTCGGATCACGCGTTCGCCTCATTTTGTTTTTCCATAATTCATATTCATGAACATATTCGTGTATAACTAGTCCTAGCCCAGCCCCAGATATTTGTACTCGTACGGAACTGGCGACATTGCTAAATGACGTGTTAGAAATTTGCTGAACGTAAGGATATTTTGTGGCTCGGTGAACATGAGTTTGAATGAAAGCGAAATGATCGAATACGAGCCTTCTCTTAGAAACGTTATCGAGCAAAAATCCTTGCTATGGATATTCGTCGGTGGCAAAGGTGGAGTCGGTAAAACGACGTGCAGGTATTCTCGATAACCTGAACCTATCGTTTGCATTAAAATGCTTCGTTCGTGAGTTTCCTATTTCTTAATAAATTTACAGTTGTTCCTTGGCCGTGCAATTGTCGAAAGTGAGAGAAAATGTACTTATCATCTCTACCGATCCCGCTCATAATATATCCGACGCGTTTGATCAAAAGTTCAGCAAAGTACCGACCAAGGTGAAGGGTTTCGACAATCTTTTCGCTATGGAGATAGATCCGAACGTAGGGATCACCGAATTACCGGAAGAATATTTCGAGAACGAAGCAGGTATCTCGTATTTAACAAACGTCGTAGATGTTATTTCAATAGATGATTCTTTCATTCGACGAACAAACGTAGACATGGCCCTGAAACAGTTTCAGGAGGAGAGGCGATGAGATTGAGTAGGAGCATAATGCAAGAAATCGTTGGGGCATTTCCTGGTATAGATGAAGCGATGAGTTACGCGGAAGTTATGAAGTAAGTAACATGGCATTGTATGCAGGAAATAATTTGTACTATTATTCGACGAACGATTGAATTTTTAGGCTGGTGAAAGGAATGAATTTCTCGGTTGTCGTGTTTGACACTGCACCCACTGGTCATACTTTGAGATTATTGTCATTCCCGCAAGTAGTAGAGAAAGGGTTGGGTAAATTAATGCGTTTAAAGAGGATGATCAGTCCTTTCCTTACTCAGGTCAGAGACTTAAGTTCGATATTAATGATCATTTGAATTATATTTAACCGTAAGCATGTGCGATTACAGGTAAGTTCGTTATTGGGCATGACAGACTTCAATGTAGATACGTTTTGTAATAAGATAGAGGAAATGCTCGTTATCATTCGGCAAGTTAACGAACAGTTCAGAAATCCGGAACAGACAACGTTTATCTGTGTGTGCATAGCAGAATTTTTGTCTCTTTATGAAACAGAAAGGCTTGTGCAGGAGTTAACCAAATGCGGTATTGATACCCATAATATCATAGTGAATCAATTGTTGTTCTTAAAAGAGGGAGATGCGCCCTGCAGGCTGTGCCATGCCAGGCATAAAATACAAGACAAATACTTAGAACAGGTAAATCAGAAATGTAACACGATTCTCTGCTTCAAGAACAATAGAAATTATGTTCCTAATCTTTTTGCAGATAATGGATCTTTACGAGGATTTTCATATCACAAAACTGCCTCTGTTGGAGAAAGAGGTTCGTGGCGTGCAGCAAGTGAAAGAGTTTTCGGAAAATCTTATTAAGCCGTACAAACCTTAACGTTTCTATCAATCTCATAAGGGTCTATGTAATTTAACCATGTAATCAAAAGTTTTTTTAATCCGAAGAAATCTTATACGTGAAGAAATTTGTATAAAGGTAACAGCTTTTGTTTATTGTATTTAACAGACATATTCTTTTCGCGCACGTTAAAAGAACATTAAACGTTCCTGAGCTGATCATGCCACTTCTATTCGTTAAAGGACTGTAGACTCCTTTTAGTTGAACAGTATACTGTATACGAGAAACGTGTCAGTTAATGATTCCAAGTTCTTTTCCGATATGTACAAATGCATTCACAGCATGTTCTATGTCGTTCGCCGAGTGCGAAGCGCTGATTTGAACTCGTATCCTTGCTTTGTCTTTTGGTACTACGGGGTAACTAAAACCGATAACATAGATGCCTTGTGCTGTAAAAACGAAGGGAAAGGATACAGTAATATATAATAAAAATGATTTGCTAAAAAGAAAAATACGTGGTAGAGTATATACCGATCATCTTATCAGCGAACTCGCTGGCTAATCTCGCATCGCCTATCATAACAGGACAGATAGGATGATCGTCGCCGGCGATCGTAAAACCTGCCATCTTCATAGTATTTCTAAATAAATCGGTGTTGCTTCTCAGACGATTCAAATAATCCGCGGAATCTGTTATCAAATCTAATACCTGTATATCATATAAAAAAAATTATCAAAGTTCACGGTTTTGTTATTCTTCGCAAAAATAGTGTAAAAAACACGGAGTAACAGAGAACGTAATATACCTTGCTCGCTGAGGCGACTACAGGCGGCGGTAACGAGTTCGAAAATAGATAAGGTCTGCTCCGTTGCCTTAATAAATCAACGAGCTCCTTCTTACTCGTCGTATAGCCACCGGCCGCTCCGCCGAGAGCTTTCCCTAACGTAGAATTGATGATATCGATACTTCCTAGCTGATTGAAATAATCTTCTGTACCTCTGCGATTAAAGACCTTTTGCTGTTACAAGGAACAACCGTGAAAGGAATCATCGATGATTATTCGTACCTTCCAGTGTTTCCAAAAAATCCTGTGGCATGGCAGTCGTCCACAAACGTTAGGGCATTGTATTTCTTCGCAAGATCCAATATCTTCGGCAAAGGTGCGACGGTGCCATCCATAGAAAATACACCGTCGGTCGCAATAAGTCGCAAACGCGAGGACATACTGTCTTTCAACTTGTTCTCCAGATCTTCCATATCCCGGTGCTTATATCTTCGAGGAATATAGTTATTATCACAATTTGTTCTTCTTTTACAGGACGATTTTTATTCGATTACCTGTGTTTCTTAGCTTTGCATAATCTGATACCGTCGATGATCGAGGCATGATTCAGCTCGTCGCTTAAAACCGCGTCCTCGGGTGTCAACAGCGTCTCGAATAAACCAGCGTTCGCGTCGAAACAGGACGCGTAAAGAATAGCGGCTTCTCTGCCGTGAAACCGTGCGATTTTATCCTCTAGCTCCACGTGAATCTCTTGCGTACCGCATATGAATCTTACGGAACTTAAACCGGCACCGTATTTGTCTAAGCCGAGTTTCGCGGCTGATATCACTTCTGCGTTATCCTTGAAAAGCAAATGGTACAGATAGTTCAGGCGACATAGATTTTATAAAATTGACACCTACCGATAATCCTAAGTAATTATTCGCACAGAAATTTAAAGCTTCCACACCGTTCGTTAGAACGATCCGCGTCCGCTGAGGGGAAGCGATTACGCGCTCCTTCTTCCAAGTACCAGCTGCCTCTATAGCCTTTAATTCCGGTGCTATGCACTCCGTTAAGAGGCTCACAGATCTTCGGAAATCCCATCTCTCATTTGTTCTGTGCTTCAATCTCAAACCTACCGAAGAATGTCGTACATTTAGAAATAATTTTTCAGTATTAATAACGATTCAACTGTATATGAAATACTTCTGTTAAGAATAGAGTTCATTTTCCTGATGCGTCTTTACCAGTTTCTAGTAAATCTTGAACCGTACTGAACGATGTTCTAGCCAGTAGTAGTAGTAAGAGAAAGTATAATCAACTGGTCAAACCTGTTCCGGTACATCAGAAAATAATAATATGCGATCAACGTCTGTTTTTATACACACTTATCTACGTACATTTTCAAACGAGCAGGTAGAATAATTTAAACTGATCATTTTCTATTTGATTTATTTTACAAGTTTTTTACATTTCATATAATCGTATTTAAATTAATAAGTATTTATTACACTCTATCGTTAAATTGATCAATTTCATTGAACGTTTGGCAAATAGGATTCTGGATTTTTAAAGAGGATATTCATCTGTTACACGCGAAATCATATCGCGATATACTTAGATCATGACAGAGTTTTCTAAAGAAAGATCTGCAATTAAATAAAACTAGCGTTCTGATATTCTATACACAGTTCGGAATTATTACTACACGTTCTGCGTTTTGTTTAAATCCGCCAGTCTTCGTTTTACAAATTGCATTTTGAAATCTCACTATTTGGTCTGTTTTATTACTGTTGGTCTTAATTATCACGTATCCTTACACATTTACCATAGAACGAGAAGTAGCATCTATCTTAACTGTAAATTTGTTTTTATTTTCGGGATAGAGTAACGCGTGAACGAGAGTTCACGTTCAAATCCATACACGCTTATAGATCATTTATTAAGATACGACGTGTAAGTAGATACCCTTTGATCAAAGAATACGGGCGAATATTTTAATGTACATGTTTCATTTGATTCTTAAACTTACAAGTTTAGTTATATATTAAATTCCTTTTAAAAAAAAAGTAGTGTAGCGACTTTTTACAATGCAGCGAACGGGACGATTTAATAAAGAGACTTCACTGCGATTTATTGTTCGCGGAGAAACGAGTCGCTAAGGAGTACGCGCGTGGGAAATTGTGCACGATGACATAGATAACGCCCAAATACAGAATGATAGCTATTGTGAGGAAGAGATCGAATACGGCTGGCTTTACGCTGAAACAATGGCAGAGTAATATTAATCAGAAGAATTTGCATCGGTAATAGCAAGCGATTGAAACGCTTACCTATAGACGTTCAGCGTTGCCTTTGTAACATCGTAAAACACGAATTCCGGGTCCTGTTTATCAGGACTGTGCATGGCAACCTTTACGTCTCCGAGGTATCTAGACATCGCTTCTTTCAACGTGCTCACCAGCATGTTGTTTTTATCTGCTAGCAACGGAGCAGCTCTCGGTTGCGACGCTAAGTAAGTAAACCATAGAGATAACGATTCCTTGGAGACATCCTGAAAATATAAGATTAGCGAGATAAAAGACTTACTTCGGTCAACTCTCTGTCTCGAAGATTAGATAAACGTACCAATGGATCGATGAAGATTTGACTAGAACTCAAATTGTACACATGTCTCGCTAAAGCTTCCACCACTATTTGCGTGTGTTTATACAGTCTGTCCATCTGTTTCGCTTGCATCACATCTAATATCGATGTCCTGATCGGATCGTCGTGACTTTTCAATGTGGACAGGGTTGTGGCCGGTAATCTACGAATACTGTATCTCTCATGCTCCCAGGCCAACGTCTCTTCCGCTAGATTTATCTTTTTATGTACTCCTTCGACGGTGCTATTCATAGATTCGGACACGGCTTTCAATTCCCTGTAGAACATACCGCCCGTGGAATTCTCCTTCGGCGGTTTCGACACGTGAACGTAAAGATTGTCGCCGGTAGACAAGGTGTCCAAGCAAATGACGTAAGCTGCGTCCTGACAATTGATAAAGTATTAGCTTCTTAAATCGTTTAATGATTAAAGACAGCTGAGATATAGTTAAATATAGTACTTGTATTATCGAGCCTTCGAGACCATCCAACTGGTCCTCCAGCCACTTTTTACTACCCTGGTAATTCAGTTTCCCAGCGCCAGTCATTATGAAGACAAGATTGTACTGAGGTCTCGATTTGCTAGTGGAGTACAAAATAGAAAACAGTCGCGCAATTTCCAACAGCATGGCTACTCCAGATGCATTGCTGTCTGCTCCAAAAGACAACTCCTATTTATTAGCAATATTATGTGGGTAAAAGAATTACTTCGGTCAAAAGTTTATGGGACTTGAATATCATTTAAGCTCTTACGGGTGCAGCACCGGAGCTATCGTAATGCGTGACTAGAGCTATCGTTGGCATCTTCTCTTCGGCACCTGTGCCTGTCAGCTTCCCATGTAAAGTAGCTACTTTTACATCCGTCTTTGCCAGCGCCTGTCCTGTAGCTACAACTACCTGGTAACCACTGGCAGATATGGAATTGAACATTGCTTCAGCCGCGGAACCAGACTTCTCATCGGTAACCGCGCCGACAGACAAGTCGTCCAGGATTACTTGTAGATCAGGATGCCAGGCGGTAAAGTACACCGGAATAGGTGTCTCCGGGCCATAGAGCATAAACTCCTCCAAGCTCATTATNGGATTACTTGTAGATCAGGATGCCAGGCAGTAAAGTATACCGGAATAGGTGTCTCCGGGCCATAGAGCATAAACTCCTCCAAGCTCATTATATGCTGCAACAAATACCACGAACTTTACGATGATTCAAATCCTTCGGCTTAACGACAAGCTCGAACAACCTGTTTCTCTTCCAGAGTCAGGTCGGTGATCTTCTCTGGCAGAACTAGCACCAGAGCACCAGCCCTGTTTTTGATGATGTGAAACATGCTCGTAGTGATGTACAATGCTTTTGTCACGATACAGTGCCTAGAGCCTCTCCAACTCATCAGGGATATTGCTTCCAGTGAGATCGGTGCACTGCGGCAACCTAACGGGAAATCGTATGAATCAGGTGCCCGACGACTCTGTCTAGGATGTGATCGGAAAGAAATTCGATTACCGTGCGGCACGCCGTGCAGGTCATATTGGTGCATTCGGTAAACGGGGAATTCGTGGGATGCGGCGACTGGGTTAACCGGAGAGATAATAATAAATATCGGCAGGATTATCAATAAATAGTACGGCAAATATCCTCGCCATAGCTCCGCAAAACTGTCGCATTCCTCTAGCCACATGTTTATTCGCGATTTTACTTAAATTACGTTGAGCAATCGAAGAATAAGACCTATGAATTATTATCACCACGCGACAAACTTCTCCGCGATCCACGACCGCGACGACTCGTTCTGTTCCATCCTGTTCTATCCACAGTGGCAACTCACGTTATATACATGTGTACGTGAGAAATAAACCACAGATAAGATGTTATATAGATTTAGAACCGAATAGTTAAATGCAGATGCATGTGTTATGGAACAATAAAGGCACAAATTCCCGCGAAATTTTGCCTGCGTATTGTTCCTAATTACTCGTCGGTTTAAAATAATGTTCATTGCTGGAAACCTAGCGGTTTTCATCGATTAATTTCATTGATTATCGTCTCAAGTTGTACAGGACTTGAAGTTCAGAATATATAAATAAGGAGTAACAATACCGAACAGCTCTAACAGTTACATTGTAATTCTGTAACATAGGAGAAGCTTGCAAGTGCTTACAAGCTTGTTTCATTAATTTTCAATGATGGATTATCATTGTCTGTGATTATAATAATTAGAATTTAATGATCGAAGCATTTATTAAAGTTCAATATCTGTTTCAACGTTCGAGGACATAGAAGGTGATAAAGTGTTAGTTCAAATATGCAAGTAACCTGCGTGAATTAATACATTAATTATGTACACGCGTATACTTAATTAAAAGTAATGCTTCGAAGTGGTATGTCACTGCACGTGGTCATTTCAAACGGATGACCGCGCGAGAATGTGAAAATTGAATAGACTTGGTTTTTGTGTTTGTCAAATATAAACATTTGTATCGTTATAATAAAAATGAATTCGTTGTTGAACGATGATCTGCTCGTGCTCAGCGACGAGGACGAAGACTTGTCCTCGTCCTCGAAATGCAATCCGGTAAAAGATCGTTTAATGAAACAACTGTCTGACATTGAATCGCGGATCGAGAAAAAGAAAATTGCTATTAAAGATGTTCAAGGCATGACAGAGAGCACTTTGAAATGTCTGTACAGTCAAGCCTTGTGCGGAGAAGATAAGAGCAAGGATATTACTAATGAAGTAAGTTATTATAAAACAGGAGAAAACGATGGGAATAAGAGAAACGTTTTTCTTGTACTGGGGAACATTTTGTTTTCACGAATTTTACAATTTACAGTTGTACGATATAAATGGGACACCGATAGTGAAGAAGGAAAAGAGGGACGAAGAATATTTGCTGGATGAACCTTTCCCAAAGTTTTTATTTGTCGGGGAAATTTGGAAACGTGTACTCGGTGACAAATGGGTCCTTGGAATACCATTGAAAAACTGCAGCCAGAAGTGAGTATATATTTTAAACAATTTGTCAACTAGCATTGTTCGACCAAACAAATGAAATAAGATTCATTTCTTACGCGCAATCAACTGTTTCGTCAAACTATTATTTATTTCATAAAATAATTATTGTCACTTTATCTTCATAATTTATAAAATTATAAGAAATCGAAACCTGAAATGTTATTCCTTGTTACAAATAATTAGACTGCATGATCGAGCGTCTTCCAATAGATTTAAGTACTCCACAAAGTTTCATAATTTTATTTTATAAAAACAGTTTGCTTCGATGCAAAGTTTTAATCCTGCTTAAATTAATTAATACCTACTCCTTACAAGATGTAACAATTAAGCACTGAAAGACTTAGATGTATCTATATGCGACTCGATTTCGTGGAAGTCCTATAATTTAACGTGTATCTTAAAATCATCGAATTACACGCTATACCCTTCTCAGGCAGTATTACTATCATTGGTACAATGATAGTAACAACTATTTTTAACAATGTCCATGTCAACACATGTATATACTATATTAATACAGTAATAATTATATATAATATGTACATATAGAATCTGAGAAAGAGCCCCTCGAAATGAATGAAATGTGGAAATGCAACATCGAATTGATATACATTGAAAATTTATCGCGATGTACTTATAGAAAATGAACGCGATCAAAATCAGGATATTCTATCCGTAATCGAGAACGAACCATGTATTCAATTTGATATTCACTGCAGATCGATACTCTTCGTAAAGTAAAGATTCCATTGCCACATAGCGTGTTTAATCAACGGGATACTCTTACAGGTACCATGCATTTAAAATCATTCTCGCTCGTCGATTCATAACAATTTACAAACTCCTCTGCACCCTTAGGCCCTAACAATCGAACACACTGTAACGTTTATCAAAAATTTAAATGCAGCTTCACTCGTGTTAATACGATTAGTTGGTGTATTTCCTTGTCTTCGTTTTAGACCGAAAGTCGTACCATGTTTTAATAGATACATTCGTTGTGATTAACTTTTAACGTCGTTTAGGGTTCGAAGTATGCAAATTTTAAGGTCCATTCGGAATTACTTTTTACAAATCAATTCGGTTTCCTCGTCCCCTCCGAGCGCGATGTAATCTTCGGGTGAATAATCGAATAACACGAAATCGTACCTGAAAATTCATCGTGTCAATAAGCAAATGTAGGACACTTGGCATTTTAGAGAAAGATAACAATGTCTTACCTGAACATCTCGTAGAGATCTTTGATCTGCGATTTCGACAATTGAGCGAAATAATTTTTAATCACGTCCTTCGTCTGGACGCCTCTGGTAGGGTTCTTCCATTCCGGCTTAATGATATGGCCCACGTGAGCTTGCTTTATGAGATAATCTTGGTCTTCCTTTAAAACCGATCGAATCATTTTTATCGAGCGAGAGAGCGCATCAATTAGCGTCGATTTAAACTCTCTTGAGAGAATACTCACGTGGAGCGTTTCGAACTTGGCAATCACGTCGAATCGCACTTGACACGGCGTACAAAAGGTGACGACCGGTGTCCAATGCATATCGAGCTCGTTCCCGGCCTTCCACTGGCACAATAGCCATCGTACGAATTCCTCGAACAGCGGGTACCTCGGGCCATGCCTTCCAGTCGTCTTTGAATTCTAACGATTAACGTTACGATCATTTGTCAAACTCGAGCGCATCAGGAATCTGATAAAACGATGACCGCGGTGCCCTTACTCTAATTCTGTAGTTCCACACGATGTGGGCGCCGAGATTACTGTGAAACGTATGCGGCAAGCTGTGCTCCAATTTATCTCTGTAGGCGCTGAGCAATCTTTCGAACGGGTGCCTCACGATCAGGAAGCTGATGCTATCGTTTAAGAATTTGTTCAACTCCTCCGCCGTGTGCCTCGGATACTTCTGTCTTGCCAGCGAAACTGGCACGGCTTTCGAGGCTTTCAAGAATTGTGGGCTATACCTTCAAACAAATTATCGATCATCCGGAGTCTCTCGAAGAACGTCAGATAGATCGCTGGAGGGATACAAAATTCCTTACCCTGCGAGCAGATTAAAATTATACATCCAGGACGTGGAAGCCGCTTTGAAGACGTTACACCATATCAAGTGGTATTCTCTGTTAACGAGGAATTCCCAGGCGTTAGGCTTGTGAAGGGAATCGTTTCCAGGCCGGTCTAGTTCTTCCTCGGCGCACTTCTGCGCCAGGAACTTCCTCCTGGCATACAAGCGTTTCTCAGTCTCCGCGAATGTCGCTTCTTCCATCAATCTCTCTTCTGGTGTCAGGTTCGTATCTTCCTGTGTATAAAATTAAACTCAGATTTATTCGATTTCAAATATCTTTATGTACATCTAGATCAATGGATAGCGCAAATCGGTTCGGGTAACGGAGAAGCAAATTTTGACGTATATCATAGCGGAAAAGGGCAAGGGTATATCTCTAATTGTGTACGCCTCGCGAAGGATAAACGATACGAATCACGAGCGACACTCATAGGTTTTCACCCGATTAAACTTGGCCCGCGACTTTAGCGTTCGGAACTCGCCGCTTCTGCAGCTCGTTTTCTTGATGCACGCGACTATGTATGTATGTATGTATGTGCGCGCTACTGCACCGATCTTCTGCGTGCAAGGTTAATTCAATTTCCTAATTTCTGCAATTAATCGGAACGCTCGCCGCCAGTTATTCGGTGTTACGCGCTTCTACGCCTACTTGGCGCATTGCGGTCAAACGCTCGGGCCAGATTCTTGGCATAATTGCCGGATAGTATCCGCTTCCTAAGAAGTGGACCGGGTTAACGTCGTATTGGCTTGGCTTTATACTTGGCTTAACAACTGATTGAATCACCGCGTTAAACGAGGAAAGCTATAGTCATGTCTTCACGAGTAGTCCGAGACTTTCCACGTAACACCGAGCTCGAAGAGCCACGTGGCTTACACTAATTCTGTTTAATCCCAGGACCTTGAAATTGGTGATAAGTGAATCGATACTTGCTCCCGGTTTTACAACTTGTCCACGGAAAGCCTCGGCAAACATAAAACGGGGAGTTCACGATGAAGTTCCCTCCCTCCTGTGGTATACTCGAGTGCGACCTACTGTACGTAGTAAGAACAAGGGGAAACGTACATGCACGACATGAATATTTAATTGTCAGATTTCTTGAAATACACGGAATCATGTTAGAAACCTTAGAAGCTTTTATAACTTGTCTTCTCGCAGCACTGCGATGACTCAAAAGCCAATTTAAGGAATAATTAAAGTATCCCTATCTGAGAATCTTGAGAAGTTCATTAGACATTTAAGCTTGCCCCTGGATAATCTTATTAGAGGCGAGGAGATTGATCTAATTGTTCCGAATATCGACGATCGACTTGTGGAGAATCTTCTTCGATCCTCGATCGATCAATTTCTACATTTTACTTTTGGGAAATGTTTCTCGACGCGAATAAAAGATAGCGTCGACGATGAAAAGATCTTTTTACGAGCGAGGGTGGAACGCGATAGCTGTGACCAGGCGGAAACGCCGAATACAGTGCTGGCTTCCGTTTATTGATTTCGGTCTGGAGGCTGCACCGACGTCGACGACGACGCCGGCGACTCAAATGTGGGCCACACGGGTGGTGCAACGTGCGCCGCATTTCGCCTCCCGTCCACGTGTCACACGCACCCATGTGCGTTTCGAGGAGGAAAACCCGTCGGGCGATTAGTCACGCCACGGGGGTACTGCCGCAAATGTAAAATTTGAAATTACTCTCTGTCAGTAAGTCATCGATTTTGTTCATAAATGCTTAAAAATATACTTTGAGGCACGTTGAAACTCTTGGATTCTTCGTTTCGGTGGAAGCTCGCTTGAAATGAAAAATTATTTTGTTAGAAATCAAATTTAAAAGATAGCTGGTTTTTGTATATCAAAGGGATTGCACGTCCTCGTGCTCCGGGTCAGTGAAACATCGATTTCTTTATACAGTCTGACAGAAGTGCATTTTCGAGGAATTCTTAAATTCTTGACTTCCCTGTTTTGGTAGAAATTTGTTGATAATAATTATCTTGTGAATGTAATTCTAAGCGCAATCGGATTTTATATACCAAAGAGATAGCTCGTTCGTAACTCGGAAACCAATAAATCTGTAATCTATACGGTTTTTCGATTCATAACGTGACTTTGTTCCGTTCTAAGCCGATAACTTTTCCAATCGCGGACGAGCCCATCCTCGTACGTGGAACTACAATTCTTATCCGGCTTATTGTTAGAGAACATTATACCAAATAACCATTGAATATCCAAGTTCTTCTTTGATTAAAAAAACATCTCGTGTACTTGAATTTACATCGAGACAAATTCGGAGCTTCACATGATCGGTACGTTGCAATTAGAACGCGTGACTTCGTTTCCACGTTTGCGGCTGCAGAGAGATCGCCCCAAGATAATCTGCGGATGCATCTATATAATGGTTTTTGTTCCCCCGGCATTAGTTTCGCAATAAATTGCTCGAAACGATGTTTATCCGGTTTGATGTGCTCGTCGCAAAGGTGGGAGGGGGGCATTGCACGAATTGTTTTTTGAATCGAGCGTCTCACGGCAGCCGATCTTCACTTTCCCTTCGTTAAGGAATCTCCTGGGATCGAATTCCTCGAATTAACTTCTAACGCGCGATCTCAGCTAAGGAATATTTTTTCTCTTGTCCAGGTAATTAACGCGTTGGCTGCCACGCGAATTTCACGTGACTTGTCCAAGGTGCTAACATGAACTTCTCGTTATGCAACGCATATTACGTTGAAATATTATTTACAGCTGTTAATTTTAGTTGTGTATACCTGTTTTATGCATTTTTCATGGCACGGGTCATTTCGAGGCATTACGGTAACAATGGTATTATTTAAAAATGTGTTAGTATCGATGTTTATCTTAATTATGTATTTCCGTTGTTGGTCGATCGATAGGCCCCCACGGCGTTGTGGCATCGTTGACCCCGCGGCGATCAACCGTTAAAGCGTTAAGTAAGCGCGTTAAAAGAAGGGAAATAAGTAAATAATTGAAAGGTATGTGAGTAGGAATCGAGCGTCAGGTAAGCGAACAAGGAATCGTTGTTTCATCGCGGGAAGGCGCTGTTTTAAATGTTGAAAGAGTAAAAGGAAACTCTTATATCCGTTGGGACATCTATTTTCAGACAACATATATACATGTATGTTTTCCTGCATCATCCGAGAGTTGAATCTTGAGACCACCGCGTGTACGCGACGACGTGTACTTATTACGTAACAGGCGGTATCCAGTTGTACAATGTTGGTCACAGAGACGCCGATATTTCCTGGAATCCGTTTCGTATACCATTCGTATTTCCCGTGGCAAGGACGATCGAATCGCGCGAACCTGAATGCAAACCGTTGAAGACCGTTCTTATCGGTTCCTAAACTACTGGAAAGCGTTTCTAGTTGGTTCGCATCCTGTGACACCTTACGCGTCTTTATTCTTATCGGGAGTTCCAATGATTCATGCGAGTAATTTCTCACGCTGGCAGCCGCGTTGTTGCGAGCCGGACTATACCAGGTGTGCGATTTAAATTATTATACGTGTCATAAATATACAGTTAACAAGAAACAACTTCATGGTAATACGTGTACAGCTTCGGACAACTATTCTGAACCCACTACTGCTTGTATCTGAGTTCCCTAGCGGGACAATATTCACAAGTAATATGAAATCTATTGGTTTATGTTTCAATGTTCCAGGCAGAAGCTTTGGTAGCATCATCGTATATCAGAGAATTGAAACATAAACCAATAGATCTCTTACTATTTGTGAATGTTGTCTCTCTAGGGAACTCACACATAAGCAGGTTCAGAATAATTGTTCGAAGCTGTACATACGAGAGTTTCGAGTGTTGTTAACAGACTTCGAATCTGCGAAGGGTGTGACTGATGACTCGGGTATCGGATCGAAGATCAATCGGAGGTGTAAAGCTAGACGAAGGAGGCGATCGACTTTCCGCGTCCACGTACGGATACCCGAGGCACGGAAACAGAAATCGTCTGATATATCGGCGGGCATGCGATCGATCTACACCGGTAGAGTAATCGTCGAGATTGAACGGTAACTAACCATCCCTCGCGTGTCCGACCGGATGAATCAGAGGGATGTAGGCTGCTGCCGCGGCTTTGTGTGCCGCATTGCGCCTGGAACTCTGCCAATCTAACGTTAGCAACGCTTTACGTAAGGGGGCCGTTTTCGATGTAACACCGGGGGGTAAAAAGGAGAAGCAACGTTCTTTTCTTGGAACGCGGCGCTCTCGGGTCACCCTACATCTGCATAGACCAGCTAGAAAGCCAACGACTCTACGAGGGGAAAACTTCTCTCCCGAGAACGTTTTCGTGCTTCGGATCTCATCAATTTTTTAACATAGTACCCATTACACCCACCGATGTAAAAGTTTCGAGCAAGTTTCCTGATAAAATCCGGAATCGAGGAAAATTTTTTAGTTAACAACGAATCGCGACGCGTCGAGTGGATTGCCAAAGCGAGAGAACAGTGTGAGGCCATGAGAAAACGAAGAGAGCGTTGCCCTTTCCGCATTGTACGGAGAGAGGATAACGGATTATATAAGTAAAGCGTTTAAAGGCCAGTTTCATGACTCGATGAAAATTGGATAAATACATTGGCCTGTTTTAAAAATTCACTCGGCGCCTTTGCCAGTCGCGATGTACATCCTAGGAAGCTGGAAGAGGTGCGCGATACCTGGCTTAAGAAAGAACACGGAGGACAGAGGAGATCAGGCTGGGAATACAGTCGGCCGCGGTGACTCATCGAAAGACATGGAACATTGTTTAAATAGGCGAAAGGTGGGAATAGACTGTTATCATCTCACGCGAAATCACACAGCGCGCGATACCAGGTGACATCATCGGATTTAAATGAATCTTTCCCGCATCTAAAAGTTGTGTCTTAGGATGCGGTCGAAGTTTAGATTATTCATTTACATTTACGCCCAACCTCAAGAGACACGCGTTTTTAAATAGCGAATACAAAATGAATTTCATCTCTCGTCCGCTTCTCGTAGCTTTTAAAAAAATTGTTTCATCTAACCCAAGCATGGAAGCATTTCTCTTTTAAACCGAGGAATAATATTCCAGCGTTCCTGGACAAAGGGATGCTATAGCTTTCGCCCGCGTTTCTAACGAGAACGACTGTCGCGCAGCTCACAATAAATTGTTCTTTAGAAAAGCGATCCGCCTAATTTTCCGGTGGTCCAAATCCGCGAGAGCGGATGTTTCATTCGAAAGTCTTTTCTCCCGAGACAAAAGGCACTCTTGGCCGGTGTCAGATAAGAGATCGTCACTCACCTCTGATAAAAGACCTTGCTGCGCGCTGTTCCCGGTGTCCTGGCTCGACAGAGCCAGCACAAGCAACGTCAGGAGACCGCCGGCCAGCAGTGTTCGCTTGATCGCTGCGAACACATATCTTCGCGGTGTCATCTTTTCCCGGTGAACGATCTTCCTTCTGTACTCATATCGGACTGAAACAGTTCGTATTTTGTATTATGATCTTTAGAAATTTACATACTACCGCGACTTAATACGCGTTATCTTCGGTTACTAAACTTTGCGTTCTACGCTACTGCCAATGATCGGACGAAAATATTTAGAAATATTTCAGAATGAAGTATTTTAAGAAAGAGAGCCGGAGTATAAAATTTATATATGATTTATATTTATGGATTAAATGTCACAGCATCCGCTTCGCTTTCAGCGGTTTCTATTCCTCTATAGATTGAGTGCACCGTTCAAAATTCAATGCATTTATATTCTCTATAAATACATAAAAATTCGCAGTCTATTAATAATGAACGATTCATGTAGTCGAGTTACATGCAAATGATATTACGATAATATTGATACTGCAAGCCCTTTTTTCCCGTCGGTGGCGTGTATATCGATATCTTTGTGTCTTTATGCAAGTGTCAACTAAGTATCGATTCCATTTGATATTACCGGTTTCATCCCGTTTAGAGACTGCAACGTTAACTTCGAAACATCGATTTTTATTGACCCGACATCGCTGCTAAGCTGTTAACATATTTTCAATGCCGCGATGCGAATTTCAAGGAATCCCATGTTTTGCAAACATGCATAACGTAAGCTCGCGAATTACCAAGGACATCGCAGAATCGTGTGACCGATACCCCTGGATAAATAATGTTCGACGTAACACCAGAGATTCAAGGATCAATGACGCTGCATTAAACTTCTTGAGGAAATGCGACGGGACGTATTAAATAATATTAATGCACGCTCCCACTGCTCAGATTCTATTTTCAAAGATTATTAACGAAATCTCAAATAGACTTAAAGAAGATATGAACGTAAATACCCAAATATTGATACGATCATAACGATCGTAATTGTTTTTCTAATTTTTTAACTTGGAACCCGCTCTTTCTCTACGATAAAATGACACCAATATTGCTGATGAAATTGGAAATAGACTCGAGCAAAATATTTTTCAAGTATCGATGCAGCGGAGCATATGCTTCCTGGGTCAATGGGTCACACAGCGAGCTTTCTTTTTCCGGATGCAAACGAACTATTTTTATTCGAATGTATTCCCAATTCGAAATACTATAAACAGTTGTAACACGTACTTTGCGTGGACATATATGCCCTGGTATCAGGATTCAACGAGGCATCTATCGCTACCCTTGCATAAAATCCACCGTGCCTCCTTGCAAGCTCGAGCAACTCCTCGGGTTTGACGCTCACCAGCCACGAGTGAAACACGACGCAGACAACGTCCCGATTATTGTCACGGTGTACGCGTACCAGTAAAAGAAACACGTGACACATCCGAGGGATCGAACGTAAAGTACGGACAGCACACGATCACGACGGCATCCTGCAGACTACTGAAGTGATCCGACGAGACGCACTGCCGCGTACGTTTCCATGCTCGCGTCGTCGGCAGTCGCTGAGTGGCCAACATTTTCGCGGGTCGATTTGTCGCTGGACAACTGATACACATGCGCCGCGCGAAACCGCGTCCCTTCATCCCTTACGGCCAATTCGAATTTAAACTTCTACCCCGACGAAGTTACTCCCTTTTACTCGGGTATTCACTTTGATCGACCGAGATAACTAATGGTTCTTGTTTCAGAACGTTGAGCGACGTCAGGATTTACTTGTCTCCCGTGGAGAGCGACGAACTCTCGGGCGTATCGATGATTTGGGAATTCGCCGACGAAGCATTCTGGAATCAAACGAATAAAATTGATTGCGGAAGCAGTTTCGAGCACGCTCCTCACGCTACCGTCGTCCTCGATTTACCGAAATTTGACAAGCAATCGGTCTACGTGGTGTACGGGACGATTTTGTACGAAGCCGATGAGGAAAAATATCAAACCCCGTTACCTGTTACGTGCCTCGCAATTAAAGACTTTATGGACAGCAGATGCCAAATCGTTGCTTCGACCGAGATTGTTCCGTTACATACGAGGCCTTTAGAAAGCGCTAATTCGACAGCCACGATTTTAGCATTAAAGAGTACGTCGGTCGATACAACCGTCGATTTACGAATCAGTCGAGGCCCTGGAAGGAAGGAGAAACTTCAAATATTCTTAGAACAAAAATGTTTTCAACAAATCTCCCCGAGCGTGTATATCGGCCGCGGATGTTTGACGCATTGCTTGATCGAGATTCTTCCCCCTATCGAAGAGGAGCAGAGGATAAGGATTTCTGCGAGGTAAGAGCGATGTCGTCTCGAGTTAATGACGATTCTTTATGTAAACATTTACAGATCCAGTCAGCAAATGAACGTAACGCTGCAACTCTTAAAAGACGAGTTTCCGGATATAATTATTAACGAAGTTGATAATGATCTTCGCGCTGCGAAGACGCTCTTGAAAGAATTGAAATTGTATTTGATGAACGCGAGTACCGCCGAGCTCGAAATGGCAAGGATAAAGACCGATCTACTTATCCCGTGAACATGGTAAGATAGATTATTATTTTATTTATAAAAGGAACCCCAAAAGAGCGAATGGGGATACTTAACGAAGGATCCATTGCTTAGAAACACTTGTATAATAGGAAGAGCAGTTATTCGCAAAAGTTGTATTTTCGAGTATTTTGAATAAAATCAAAATCTCTGTTCTGGAAAAATTAATATTAAAAAAATAACATATAAATATTTATTATTTCGATTCACGGAAAATGTGTATATCGAAAAAAGATACATTAAGCTTGGACCGAGACTGGTATTGCCTCACTCCTAGCTCCTGCTCCTAGACAATAATATCAGGATAGCATGGCACGAGTAGTAGCATCGTAACTATCGAGATCCGACTGAAAACCGGTTTACTCACTACCACTACTTCTACCTAACTACGATTGGATATAAGAGCTGATATAAAGTTACCTCGTACACTACAAAATGTTTACATAAAATCTCTAGTTTATTATATAACATTGTTTAATCATTTGATTTATAGCGAGAACTCTTTTAATAACTTCGATGCAATTGTTGGTAAAAGACATGGTGTAACAGTTAATCTTTGGCAGCAAGAAATTATTTTCTTATTATCGCGAATTCGTTTTAATGTTCAGAACATTATCAAAATTATCAAAGTCAAAATATTCTTTTATCGAATTCCGTTTCTGCCTCCTTTCTGTCGTACGAACAGAGATAAGATAGAAATTTCCTTCGTATCGCGGGAATTATCCTCTCGTCCTCAGGGACATGATTACTTTCACTTCGTAGGCAAAAGAGTTTTGAGCTAAAATTTATAATCGTTCCACAGTTCTCAATTCTAAGAATAAGATGTACAGTGGGTTCAATCGGTGTCAAAGGGCTCGCTCTTCCAATTTCGTTTTTCATTAATTATTCGTTGATTATTGATTCTAACGAAAACTGTTACGGATAAGAGTCTAAGATATTCGCGATAGCTACAACTTTTGTCTGAAGCAGTACTCGTTGGGGCTAATACAATAGTTTACCAGAAATTACAAAAAATATAGTCGAAGTTCTGATAAAACTTTAGTTTCGATTTTTGCCACCGCGATTTTTCGACAAGTAGCAGCACCTGTCACTCACCACGCTCATCTCGTTTATACTTAATTATTTGTTTGTCAATGAAGATACGAGGAAAATTTATAGGATTTTTCTTATAGACTTTAGGGAGATAACTATCATTCGAAACATTTTTCACTGGCGCGATGAATTATCTAACTCTAGAACAAAAATTGAAGCCGTCGATGCTGACAATGACTATTCGAAATAATATGCAAAGTGATAGAAATGCTACTAAAACGTGAACAGACTTTTTTTCTAAGTTAGAAGTTAATTTTCGATACTCCTTGGCTTCCTCCCTTATAATGAAAAATGAAACGATTAATGAATTAAAGGCACACGTAATTGGCTGTTTCAATCAGCTGCGTAATAGCACACCTCATATATTTTGACCAAGATACCAAGATATAAGATCTAGTTACACATTTTAAACGTATAGCATTTTAAGCTAAAGAGTTTATGACATATCTAAATGTAGTTATGGGCACTAAATAACACTTTTTATTCGTAATTAAACATTGTTAATGACAAACCTAGTTAAAATTAAACGATCATCTCTCCGAAATCGGCATTCCTTTAATTTAATAACGAAACCACATATTATACACGCAGATATTTACAAGAAATGTTCGTTTATTAAATACTACGGGGCGACTTCAAAGATCATAATGTTAAATATACATACTTACTAGTAACATGCTCTGGATTCGCTTAACGTCTTCCTTCCTTCTAATACAACAATTCATCCAGTTGATTAGAAACGTACATAGTCTCCTCGAATTAATTGCTAGGTAAATCATTTTCAGATTAACATTCGGCTGATTCACCGTTTCTATTGTTGAAACTTGTTTGACAAGCATTGGGAATATCACTAAATTCTTCAATCAGTTAATTGAAATTACTTATTACGACCAGTAAACCGAATAATAACGTCACTAATGGTAATTGTATAAACAGTAATAAGAGTACGCTCGCTATACGGGGCACTGTTAGGCTCCCTCTTAGTGTTAGGCGCTCTAGACAGAATTAGGCTCTTTCAGAACTGAAAGCCACTCCTGTAGGCCGCAGTTCTATTGAGATAGGATGCAAAACAATATCATTTTAGGTCAGTGCTGTAAGTTTTGAAGAATATCGATCATAGAGTCATGCACCGAGGAATGGTAAAACTCGAGTTTCAGTTAAAAGATTCGAGGAACTCTGCTTGCTCTGCTATAACATCGAAACTGAAACACAGTTTGGCGAGAAAAATAGTGGGAAAGAAATTCTTCAAATGTTACAAATAATAAACCCGAGTCTTGCTATTTTCGAATGGACGACACTGTGGTTGAATTTCTACAAATCTTACAACGATCATTCGAGCTACGTGTGACACTACCTAAAACATTCACGTATTATCATCAGATTGCTCGATCGGACATAGTCTGCGGATTCGAAGGACAAGAGGCCGATCGAGCTCGCTTAACGCTTCATGATAATATTAAATTATATACTAATGACAATAAATGACATAGAATGACAATAGTAATAATGATAGAATACGTCAGTCGTTGATCAGTTGAATAACTAATTAAGAAAACACATCGCTTCGCGTGTCCCATCCTAAGCCGGTGTGAACTAAGAGTAATAAGAAGAGTCCTTCGCGTAAGATCAGCCTTCGTGAAAATTGTTCTTGCTACTCTATATCTCTTTCGATTTGTCACTCATACGGAACGGAATGAGTGTCGATTCTGTAAGTACCGTTAAAAAATATGGTGGCAACAGATACTTATTCTTAGTTATATCAATTAATACTTATACATTATATACTTTCTATCATAGACATATCATCACATATTAAGCGAGCGTGAAAGCTTTGATAAACTTTATCGTGTACCAGGATTAGCGTGAAGCCTACCAGACGGTAAGGAGCTAGGTGGGAAAATATCAATTGTAATATCTACTACAAAGACGTTCGAAATCCGCAGTTCACCGATGAGCCCTACGGATAGTTAGTAAAGTATTCGAAGCAGAACTGCAAGCAAGCAATCTGACTTTAAATATATTAGTTAGAATTTCCTTGCAAATAAAAAAATACAGCTTGATTCCTTTGAAAATTGGACTTAGGCCATTTTCAAAATAAACGGCTCATACATTAGTTTTAAGATACATAATCTATTTACAATAAGTTAACTTCAGTACAAGGATTCATCGAGGTATATAGGATTAGTCGAGTTACGAAGGAGTATCTGAATCAAGTCCATTTTCAGGCCTTATGCGGCTAAAATAAAGATTTACAGTAAAGTCCAAAACTATTGGCACTAAAAATTGAATAACTCCTCCAATATTAAACTTTTACAAATTAGCAAATTGATTCGTTTCAAACTCAATATTAGAAGAGTCATTCCATCTTAAACCGTGCACGAATATTTGTGGACTTCGCTATATGCATATGTAATTAGAATAAAGCTTGTAGCATTACCCAATTAACAGTAATCTTTGGTGACGTTCATTAGCATTTCTCGCGGAATGATTCCCATCACAAATTTTCGAAACTAGATTAATTTTCCAGAAATCTGAATTATTCTTACAATTAATCTGCTATATAATTCAAGCGTATAAAGTAAAAAATAAATGCAACGGAGGTATATTACGTAAGTCATAAATAACATTACGATACCCGATAGTAAATTGAATTAATTTACACGTTCAACAAAAATTTTCATAAAGTAACATTACTTATTTGTAATAAAATCTATCAAAACTTTTACACTCATTCAATAATTTAGTTTTTGAACAAACCTATTTAGAAATGAAACCTTGCCCTTGGTGATTACACTTGTACATCTACTGACAAGAATTATTATCTAAGGTCTGAATATTCTACTTTCCAATATCTTAGATCGTTCTATATTTGACTCGATACGAGCGAAGCATACGAATCAAGCGTATTCTTTGCATACACTTAAATTAAAACCCTTAAGTAGAATCTGTACTATCTGCATCTAAAGCGAAATAGCTCAGCCATTGAGAGTGTGGACCGTGAAACAGAAGTTTGATATATCCATTTAACTGTATAGGAATTACTGATAATTCTGTTAATGAGGGAGTAAATCCGTGTAGGATAGACACGATTAGCGCAATTCCTACAGACAGCGCAGATCCTACTTTACAAGTACCTCAACGACATCGATCTATCTCATTGATGCTAGCTAGCATTGGTAAATCTATTTTAATCAAAAGAATTTTCTCACCATTTTTCTAAAGCCGGTACCCTTTTTCTCCTTCTTTCTCAACATCGACGTAACGCTACTACTTCTAGATTCGTCGCTTTGATTCATTAGTACGCCGTTCATGATCGTATCAGCGTCGGTGTTGAGACTCTCAGAGTACACGAGACTATCTTGTTGCGTTTTATCATCGATACCGTCAGCCCATTCTCCGTTTGCGTCGTTCAAACAAGCTTTCCTTTTCTTTCGCGTGCTCAAAGCAGTCCTCATGAAAGAAGACGTTACACTCAATCTAGTATCCTTGAGTATGCCACCGATGCCCTTAGAATTGAACGAATCTGATTCTTTCGAAGCACGATTGCCCGGTTTCTCGAGGAACGTGCACGACGAGATGGAATTCGTCTCGTTCGAATTCTCGATGTACGAAACGCTTAATTCCAAATCTCTGACGGACGTTTTCGAACTGTTTACGCTCGACAGATCATTATTATTGCGTTTAATTTCGCTTTCAACAAACCTGTCGACGTTGCTCTCCGACGCGGATTTTAACTTCTTTGAGGCTTCTTGACCCTGGAAGTCGGACGTCTGTAAAACTTCAACGGACGATGGATCTCTCGGCACTGTCTCTATTTTATCCGCAATGTTTGGCACGATTTCCGTATTCGCCTGGTCACCGATCGAACCGGTCATCCTCCTGCGTTTTCTCTTCTTTTCTTTTTTACTCTCGTTGGATCTGATCATCAACTCGCGATACGTACCGGTGATATGAGAAGCTATTTCGCTCGGTCGTCGCTTTTTCATTTTCTTCACGTGGGAACCAAAATTCTCCGCGCTTTTACGACGCGTTACAGCTTTTTTAGTCTTCTCTTTCGTTTCACCCGTCTTGTTACTCTTCTTCCAGCAATACAGTAGAATTAAGTATATCACCATGGCTTCGGCACATATCAACAACATTTGCTGAGTTAACATGGATAACTTTCCCCGCCAGCTGTCACGATCATATAGAAGATTCTTCACAGAATTCGAGAGATTCACAATTTCTTCTCTCAGAATCGCTATTTCCTCTGCTCTCCTCGATTCCCGTTCGTCTCTTTTTCGCGATTCCTCGCTCATCGCTGATACCGTTCGTTCCAAGGATTTCTGCATTTCTTCCACTTGCTTCTTGTATCGCCGACTCAGCTCTTCTAAGTATTGACCACTCAACGACATATTTCTTTCTAGTGCCTAAAATAATGAATGCGATATAATTATATCATTTTCAAATAAATTAATCACGTGCAACGTATAAAACTATATTTGATCGGCAACTAAATAGAATTACGTATACACACCTTAATTCTATTAGATAATCTTAGAAAAACGGACTCCTTCTGCGGCGTCGTGTTCGTCGTCGACTGTGCCACAGATGCGCTCGTTGCAGGCCCATTCTGAATATGCACAGCCTCTGCTTCGAAATCCTTCAAATCGGACAATATATTATCGAACACTAAAGCGTCTTGCGACGGTAATTTCATTTCTTGACTATTCTCCGATGTTTCCATTTGCCCCTGTTTCCCTTCTTGATCCAAACGATCTATCTTTTCCACCTTGCTCGGAATATTAGTCTCTAATTCCACGTCGGACGTGACCTCGTTAACAGGTGTCTCGCTGTTATCGGTAACAACGATCGAAGGCAACGCGGTCGTTTGAACAGGACTCTCAACAGAGGTACTAGGAATATTGGACGACTCCTCGACGAGTTTTGGAGTTGAACTTTGCCCAATGTTCAAAGACATCGGAACTGTCGGTTCAGACTTAACTGTTGTTTCTGGTCTAACCGTCTCCTCACCCTTACTCGATTCCAGTGGAGAGATCAAACTATCATTCTTCGCTTCTTCTTTCGCAGAAGGTTTAACAAGTTTATTCAGTGAAGGTATGCTCTCGGAACTGGGCGAAGTATCAATAGGCGCGTCGGTAAACTTATTAACATCCCCACTGTGTGAGTCCGAAGTAATTTTGCTTGAATCACGAGAAGATATATCCAGATTTGTGCTTGTACGTACAGTCGACGTATGAACCGATTTTATAGCATCACTACTAAGCTCTTCTTTCTTGTCTTCCTTAGTTTCCTTAAAATTAGGTGAAATCTCGTGACTCGTATTCATCACCATTTTACGTTCCTTCACAGCCAACACGTTACAAAGTGCTGCGATATACTCGGATCTTAATATAGACGTTATGAATGTCAGCTGAAAATTTTTTGTTGCGCCAAGTGTTCGAACCTCTTGCCCAGCATATTCTGTCGTCGCGAAATCCTCGATTCCCACGCCATGCATCTTACAGAGTCCGGTTTGTCTCAACGTTCTGTTCACCAGATCGATTTTCAGCAACTGATTCAACTGTTGCTCTCTACAGCTGACTAACTGGAAGATCTTCGCGAATTTTTGATCCGAGCAATTGTCGCAGAGGATAGTATACCTCGGCGTGGTGCAGCTGACGAAAGAACTCTCGAGGATGTTACCGCTGTCTATACTTTGCTGGATCTTCGTGATATTATTGTACGTCAAATCGCTGGATTTTACCAGAACCTCGGCCGCCTTTTTCATTATACTTAACACAGCGTCTCTGGCGCTACCGAACAAATTCCTCGGCGGTTCGCCGCTTTGAGCGTCTAATGCTTCCTCCTCGTCGCTGTCCTCTTCGTCGTCCGCGTGGGCGTGCACTTCTCTTGGCACCTGATTCTCAGTTTCCGTTTCGAGAACCTCGAATTCGCTGGTACCGTAAGCGCAGAACAACGAGATCGGGCAGAAGTGCTCGGACCCGTAATAAGTCTGAAGCTCGATCTTTATAAATTTTCCGAACAGCTGCGGTTGCAACGCGAAACTCTGGATATCTTTCGTGTCCTTTGCGGTGAACTGACCGACCGGGCTCCAATCCCTGGTGGGGAAACGATCGCTGATGTACACGGAAAAGTCCTTCGGCGATGAACTGAACAACTCGAAATTGGCTAGCTCTATCTTCTTCGCTTGAATCGCTTCGCACAACTCTACCACGAACCATATGCGCGATGTACACGTATTGAGCATGTACTCGTCTCTGGTGGATACCAGGACGCTTCTCGCACTTTGTGCCTCTGGATTCGCTGCGACGATCTTCGCTCCACAATCCGGAGAAGCGTAATTTTTTGAGCGCACCTTCATCCCACCTGTTCCACGCGTAGGTGCTCCGGAATTTTGGACAGAGGCATTTGGATGTGCTGCAATGAAAAACGTAACTGTTCGTTTCACGTAAAAATTTTCAAAATAAAAGTTAAGAATCAATATACATGCGAATTTTCACAAATCAACCTATTCGTTATCTGTATTAAAAAAAGACATTAAAAAAGTTTGCTGTTGCTTTATCTTGCTCTCTGTTAAACTAACTTTTTTTCTTCTCAGCTTCTTCCAATCTTTTCTGCGTCCACTCGCTGAAAGATGGAATTTCTTCGTGCGGACTGGTAGACCCTACAGGCACGATTTCGTCACCGAGAATGGTCGCAGTAACTTCGTCTCTACTATCTTCCATTAATCGTGCCTTCGCTTCGATATCCATCAACTCCGGACTCGTTGCGAACACCTCGTCGACTTTGCCAGTTACGCTGTCATCAGATTTGACGCCACCATCTTTCAAAGTTGACTCAACGATGGGAGTTTGCTCGGCTCTCACCACTACCACCTCAGGTGTCTCTTGGTCAATCAAATTCGATAATTCTTCTTCAAAATTCTCAGTCTCATTAGACTTTTCATCGATAGACGATGACGTCTGCACATTGGATGAAATTTCCAACTGTTCCTGTTTCGTTTTCTGCCCGATGTTCCCAGTGCCTTTTGTCAACAGCGACGAGTTCTTTGGATATAATCTCGTTCTTGGGAAGTCGCTGGTAATCTTTGGTTCTGCTAAGTTTTGCAACTCCGCTACGGTCGTGTCCATCAGAGTTAAAAGCATGGCTTGCTCATTTTCAGACATTCTGTAACAAATAATACTTATGAAATGCACCCTTTTGTGCGTGAACTTATAATTTGTTATTGTTAATCTTCTTTCGGTCTCAATCGAGAAATGAAGCGCGCTTTAGTTAAAAATTAAAGTGATTAAATTAGCTTAAATGGAATATATTCTAATAAAATTTTAATTCTTAATTTCTGAATCTTATGTGACCGAGTCTAATAGGATTTTCTCATGTAATGTGGACACAACAACGACTTACCCCTGAGATAAATTAGGTTGTTGTGTAAGACTTTCAGCCACAATATCTGGATCTTTGTAAGGTTTCTCTGTTTTCTTTGGTTCATCATTCGTAACAGTTTCAAACCCAATAGGTTCTTCAGTGAATTCCTCCTACATTTTCATACATGCAATTGTAAATTAATAAGATTTTTCACAAAACTCTGATGTATATGAAAAATGTTAATAACATTTTTAGTATATGCTAATCTCATGCAAACTGCATGAGCTCATAACGCAAATGTCTCAATGATATGTATTAATTGATATTCTTACATGATAATAATGATCCTTGTAATTTCTTTCTACGTCGCTTAAATCCTGAAGTTCATTAATTAACATTGTCGATGCATCTAAATTATCAGGTTCCACATCAGTTAACGTATCATTGTCGTAAGTCTTAAAAGTCTCATTCTTCTTGATAGATGAATAATGCTGGACATTCTCAGAAGCTACAATAATAAATAAGAGTGCACTGGAAACAAAAAATGTGACATTAGCCAAAAGGAGTAGCGAGTATTAATTCCAATTTTATACATTGATGTATATGAAAAATGTTAATAACATTTTTAGTATATGCTAATCTCATGCAAACTGCATGAGCTCATAACGCAAATGTCTCAATGATATGTATTAATTGATATTCTTACATGATAATAATGATCCTTGTAATTTCTTTCTACGTCGCTTAAATCCTGAAGTTCATTAATTAACATTGTCGATGCATCTAAATTATCAGGTTCCACATCAGTTAACGTATCATTGTCGTAAGTCTTAAAAGTCTCATTCTTCTTGATAGATGAATAATGCTGGACATTCTCAGAAGCTACAATAATAAATAAGAGTGCACTGGAAACAAAAAATGTGACATTAGCCAAAAGGAGTAGCGAGTATTAATTCCAATTTTATACAAATTGTTTTGTAAATTACTGACAGTACAATTATAAGAAGCATGGGAGAAAAAATAATTCTACATGATCATAAATGAGTAGAAATCATAAATTTAAAGAGCGTATAACGTATGATTATAAGAACGTTTGTCCTGATTTTACAGAGTCGTGTACTTACTTATGCGGTATCACATATGATGCAATATGCAGTGAATTAAAATAATGTTTGACACATTAAGCGAAAGCTTCAGATTTATCTAATTTTATATTTTATTTTTATCTAATTCGAATGAATTACTTTATTCAGATACTTAGAGATAAAAAGAGACGTTACTCGAACAGGGAGAGAAATATTATATTGAACCTCACAAATCTTATTCATCGGTTCAGTTCGAATAAAATAAACTTAATCAAGTGAGATTTATCATTTAATTCGTGTGTTACGTTTAATGAAATAGGGACAGATACGGTTTGATGTTTCGCGCATCTATGGAAAATGAGAGGATTAATAACCTCACATTTCGTTTCGACCTTCGTGCTTACCACACGAGATGTACCGATAAACAATAAACCTGTATAAAAATGCGTGTATTATCAAAAATATGTTGGGCGCGTGGAAAATTGTTTCGAATTTGCCAAATATCATTTAAGTGTATTTCCATTGAAAGGTGTGATACTTGCCTGGAAGCAACAGATATAAAAAGTAACGACCAATAAATACACGTCACACAAATCTTCATTTTTCAAATGCTGACATTACTTTGCGCGTCGAAAAAAATCTAACGTCAGTAAATAAACGTTTATAGGTACTATGTGGACATATCATATTTCTTTATCGCTACACCATCGTGACTACCGCGCACCCGCGCAGCGTTACCGGCCGTGACCGCCGTTACTGCTGCACGAAGCGCCAGCTATCAGCTATAATCATTGTTATCACCCTCATTTTCCCAACAGCATTTTACTTTGCTGATCATCACGGTGATGTTTGCGAGACCTTCTAGGATCGGGAAGTAACGAACGACCATCGAAACTGCTCAAGTTTTTTTGCCCCGGGACACGCCGCCCAATATACGCTTTAGATGCACCGTTGATTTGGTTTCAGGAATTTTTTCAATTTCCTACTATTAACGCCTATCATTTTGCAGTTATTTAGAAAAAGTATAATTTTAATATTGCCTAACAGGAAAAACAGTCTAATGAAGAATAATAGTTTTAATATTCATTAACATTTTAAGATTTACACATTGTTATCTCGAAAACTGTTAGAGATATTTAAATGTGTCTTGGATACAATCCTGCAGTTTCTCTAGTTTCACAATATTTTTTAATGTGCTATTATCAGTACTCATACGTATTCATCGTTCTGTTATCTGTACAATCTTCTTGTTTATAACAAGTACAATTTTAATATTGTCACTTGATAATTTTCTCAGGTATAATGGAAGCGCAAGGTTGATTATCTAAATAAAGTGAGCAGACAAAGATGTGAAACATTCAAATTCTACATGTTTGTTCTACAGCCCGTGAAAACATGCAAGATCAACTGCTTAATCTCTGATGTTTTGTTCGTTCCTACCCAATAAATTCCTATTGTGAAATTGTGATTGCATCCAATCGGTATTAGTCATACGGTGTGCAGTATACCGTAAGTCGCAGACGGGCCTACAATTCTTTTCACACGATAAAATGATGTAAACGACCATTGTTATCGATATTTTTATAAATAGGATCAAGACTCACGTTCTTTGTCAACAAAATTTCTCGAATTGCTCGATTATTTCACGCGTTTATGCCGTATGATTTTTCGATAAATTTGTTGATTTCAAGAACTTATTTTAAATAATAAATATAATCAATATTTATTATACTGAACAATGTTTCTTTTCGGATTATCTTGTGTTTTCTAGAGTGCACTCGTTCAAACATGACAACACGTTTCATAAACGTGATCATTCAGTAATTAAAATATTGCTTTATCATGTTTAATTTGAAAATTTCGTTCTTTATCTTATTGATTATGTACTAGACAAGCTCATCAACTTCATCAGGATTGTTCTCAGCTCTTATCGTAACTCATCAACGTTATCAATAGACTTTGTATTAGTTTACATAAACGTCGTGTTACTGTGATCATAGACAGATCTTAACTAGTAAAAATGGATGTAGGGTAGAAGAGATAGGAGAAATCTAGAGATACTCGAGATATATATGATTTGATAAGAATCAGTTTTTTGTTCCCTCAATAATAATTAAGATTGATCGGTTATTAACTACCTTTCAGTAATTAAATTGATGTTAGCGCATCTTTCGTGTAAATTCATGTTTCGATATGTTTTTTAGAGATAAAGTTTCAATTAATACTTCAGGGCCATATCTCTTGTCTCTTTTAGTTTGTTAATGAAGATGCGAAATCGAGACAGAAGAATTAATTGAAGACAGTACAGGAAAAAGATATTAAATATTGCAAATATAACAAGATGCTTTAAAGTTTTAGGTTTACTTTCGCACCGTTGTTATGATTTTTTAGTAAATAAGAATTTACTACTAATTTTATCATTTCATGGTTTTGGATTACATCCTGAATAGGGATCGAAGTTTTTAAAAATAGTTGCTACATTTTCCTAATACCATCTTTTTAATAATCTTTTAATAATCATCTATTCCTTTGCATTGTAAAGCAACTTATTTTTTACCTTATAAATATGAACATAATTTTTATTGAAGGATCATCAGCGTATAGGAAAAAGAAATAACGAGACAGAGGATATATACGATATTTCTTTGAGCCGATGAGCTTATGAAGAAGAAAAGCCATTGAAAATCCCTTATCGAGCTCATTTGAAAACTTTATCGATCCTGTATTTCGTTTGATTTTTTATTGGCGCAATCTGTGAGAAATCATCGAGCTTAATCTCTACATCGATCCCTACTACCGTTTTAATGTTACGAATGTCTGCGTTTGCGACACGCGGTGTATTTTTATTAGATATGGAGTTTTCATCGGAGCAATTTCCCCGTTATAAAAGCCGTGCTCAGCCCAAGTTCTCGATATCGCTCCAAGATGTTCCGAAGGATTCCTCTTCTGTGTGCTCTCATCGCCCTGGCCGGCCTGGTGCCCCTGTGCCTCGGTAAGCAGAAACAAGAGAAATCATTTTAACGTGCAATCTCTAAATTGCTTATTGCGATTAAAACTTATTTAAAGTACGATTTACGAGCATTATTTAAAAATTATGTTTTCATCGGTTCTTATTTACCTTTGTTAGAAATTGTTAGGAGAACACAATTCGGGTCAGTTGCCTTATTATTATCTCTGGATCTTTTGAATTTCTATGACTCTCTTCGATTCAATCTTCAATCTTTTGAATTTTATTCAACGAACCAGAAACGTGCATTTGAACTTAATGAATTAATGACACTACAGGCTCAGTGCTGAAAATCTTCCCGCCGTTCCCGGATTCCCGTATCGTTGGAGGAGTCAGAGCGGACATCTCTGAACATCCGTATCAGCTAAGTTTCCAAACCAGCAGCCACATTTGCGGAGCCTCGATCATCAGCAAGAACTGGGCTATCACCGCGGCGCACTGTGTCGGGTAACATAATAATACTGATCTACGTGCTGATCTTAAAGCTAATTACGGCACCATAGAAATAAAATAAGCGACGCTTCACCTACAGTAATTTGTCACAGAACAGTTGAACTTTATTAAGAAGTTAATGAAAATTAACGGGACGATGGCCCTTCTTCTAGTCTCGCTGACTACTATTCCTCATCTCGCTTTCCGAATCCCAAATTGCGCGATAGCATTCTATTTACACACTTCTCTATTTTTCCGTTTTTTATCAATTACAGAGGAAGCCCTAGTCGGTACAAGCTGCGAGCTGGTAGTAGCGATCATACATCGGGCCGCATTTACACCATAAAGAACATCATTCAACATCCCAAATATAACTCAAGAACTATCGATTACGACGTCGCTCTTCTCCAGGTGCGTAGGAACAATTTAAGTTAAATCGACTCCTATGTAATGAAAATCAATTTTTATTACACCTTGAAAAATTCCACAAATTCTAATGAAAATCATCGTTTCATTTGAACTATTGATAACTTTGTAAAATTATTTTCTTCTTGCTTAGATCGATGGCGAAATTAAGCTTGATGGTACAACGCAACCGATAAAGTTAGCAACTAAAGAACTTACATCTGGAAGTTTGGTGAACGTGACTGGTTGGGGTGCTACCAGGGTAAATCAACCGTTCAATTGATTCGTTCATTATATAAATTTCAAAGATATATATATATATATATGTGCATGAATTTATGCTCACGTGGCATCATGTTAATAACGGTCTATGTCAGAATTCTTTTTGTATCGCTACTATCAGAACTTATATTTTCATTCGCAGCAAGGTGGATCGGTTGCGCCGCACTTGATGCGAGTAACCATTCCCATAGTTAGCAGGCAGCAATGCAAAGACGCTTACGCAAATATGAATGCGATCACGGACAGAATGATATGCGCGGGTGTTACTGCCGGCGGTAAGGACTCGTGCCAAGGCGACTCAGGCGGTCCGCTAGCAGCCAACGGTGTTCTCCACGGTATCGTGTCCTGGGGCTATGGCTGCGCGCAGCCGAAATATCCCGGTGTTTATACCAACGTGGCGGATCTTCGAGATTGGATCAAGCAGAACAGTGGTGTTTAATTTGAGAAACTTCTGATTGTCTAAACATTTAATTGATCTCAGGTTTTACTCTTTATCGATTGTATCATGTAAATACATATTTTTTGCAATCTAACGACTTTATTATTGGAAAATAATGACTTTATTGGAACGCGATGTATCTTTGAAGGCGAGATGGACTAACTGATACGTTATCACTGATTCATCGACAAAATTATCTACCATACTATATAATTCCCTTCGAAATTACCCCAAATTACTACGCAATTATCGATATCGGACCAGAACGGTAGCATTTAAAATAACTGCCAACTAATCACTTTCGAGCTTGTCGTACAATTTCTATGTCATGTACAATATTAACACTGATTCTACCTCGACCATATATCGTCATTATATGATAGAATATTTTTAAAAAACGATAAATTATCTTTAAGCACAGGATATGGTAGGAATCGTAATAAATGCATCGTAAAAGTAATTAAATTCTGATTAATAAGCGAATAAAAACAAATTTTGGTATTCTTATTTTCCGATTCTGGATCAAATGACCAAAGGAAGAGGAAGAGCGAATTTGCAAAAGTAACCAAAAGAAATTTCAAATTAGCAATTAGCCAATCATCTGGCATTTCCGGTTGATGCTCTATATCAGTGATGAGAGATTTGGAGAATGAGGATACCGATAGATATCGTTTGTCCTTCAATATACGAGCTAGAGAACAATTCCTCTCATCGAGCCATTAGTTCACTATGCCGCAACTGGCGAAAATCGGTTAGAAAAAAAAAAAAAAACAAATCTCTCATCACTGCTACTGCTCTATATATATACATATATTTCTTTATTTTCCCATCAGAGGGTGTTCGGGCATAGCCTATATCACCACATGTTCCTCTACAAGGTTGATGGTCTATGCCGCGAAGTCGGGCGCCCGCGCTCTCGTGGACGTTGACGGAGATGTGATATTTTCCGGTAAAGTAGTTTGGCAGTTACTTAAGAGATTAATCGAGTAAAAGAGTGCGTAGAAAATGTAAAATTACATTAGTTTCATGCGAATCAATTACGCTAGCCCGCAGTTTGTATCGCTGCTTCGAGCGCGATTTAACTTCCGCGAGTGTCCGCTTGTTATAACCGTCGGTCTGCATTAGATTAGTAGCATATATCGCGATAGGGCGCCTCGACGTGTATCAAAACATTGATCGGTGCAGTGAAAGTGATCAAAATTAACAGAATTTAATCATGTTTCTATCATGTAGCCTGATATATTGTATACGGTAGTCATTTGAGTTCGCATTGCTAACCAATGCTTCTGTTACACACGTACGAGGGAAAGTGTGTTGATTCGTGGTTATCGTTCCTTCTCTGGGGCATTAATAGGTAAAGAAAATGAGCGGAGATATGTTCGAGGGGAAAGATTACCCAACTCAATGGGCACTCAATCCTTCCGCTTACCAAAACATGAGCAATGATCAAGGTAAATGGCCCATTAAATATTTCACGATTCGGTACATGTGTATCTCATGCCTTGTCATCATTGTACTACACTTAATTGTCATACATCATTCTTGGCCATCATTCAGTTGACTGGGCCGCGTTAGCTCAGCAATGGATCAAAATGAAAGAGACTGTAGTACCACCGGCACCACCTCCACCTACTATCAACCCTGTATGTTCTGGGACTGATAGCGGAGAGGCTCCGATGGATATGGACACAAAGGAAGATGATGTACCACCTGCCCCACCTGCTCCAACTATCAGTGGGTCAGGTAATAAGAAACAATTCTTTGTGAATTATTAGATATTTGTAAAATATAGATGATCCCACTGCAAAGTATAATTGATTGTATATTAATAGGAATTAGCTTTATTATCTATTTATCCTTTTCTGTAAATAGCGAAGAGTTACAAAGATTCAAACTTAATTTATTTTAATTTAATTAAAATTCGTTGTAAATTTGATGTAATATCGTTTTATAATATCTTGTTTAATACCAGCTGAAGCTTGGAGCCAGTGGAATCAGTGGGGCCATTGGAATGCCACAGGTTCTGGTACAGGTACTTGGGAATGGACTGGCGTACCTCCTCCCGGTGTTTCAATAGGTTCTGATGGGAAACCTATGGGGATTCCTACAGTACCTGTTATTCCACCTGCTCCAACTATTTCAACAACAACAGAATTTAGTGTGCCACCACCAGCAGCACCATCATTGTATTCTTATAATTCAGTACCTCCAACACAACCTTATAGTCAGGTTAAAATTGTATTTCTAATATAATATTGAGCACCAAAACGTGTTCCTACAACACCCAGCTGTATTTAGACTTAGCAAATCAGAACCATCTATAGAATGTTTCTGAACAAGTATTGTAACATTGAAAAGAGAAAGTATTGTTTGATATATTGTAGTTTTAATTACATTTTCAATTCATTTGATTTTTCTTCAGTAAAAATACCCTATGGCAGACTGAACCAGATTTGAAGTTAACAGTAGATAATTGTTTCGTATGTAGGTGACAAGTTATTGGTCCGGAGAACCACCAGCTGCAATACCTTCTCAGCCACCCCCTTTTATGAAAGGAGTCAGGCATGCAAATAGAACGTCGCATATGAGGCCTATGGACTCTGTAAGGTGTCGAGATGATAGAGAAAAAACACCTGAAGAAGATACGACAACAACTATAGGTAAGAAAAGTACTAATTTTGTGATCCTTTGATAATATGTTTATTTAACGTGTGCATTTTACCTTCAGATGCTGCAAAGCGTAGACAATTACCAGCATGGATCAGAGAAGGTTTAGAAAAAATGGAGAAAGAGAAACAGAAAGCTGTCGAGAGGGAGAGACAAGAGATACTTAGGAAACAAGAGATAGAGGCCCGAAAGCAAGCTGAAGATGAAGCTCGGGCTGTACTAAATCCTAGTAAAAGCAAATTTGTATGTATCTAAATCGTAGTCTATATTGCACAAAAATATCGTTACACAATATATTCTCTTTTTTGAAACGCAGGATTCTGATTCCGAAAAAGAACCGGAACCAGATCCGGACGAAGGAGTACGTAACCAGCAAGTGGCTGAAAAAACGTTCGAACGAACCCCGGATATTCTTCTTCGCCCTCGGAAATCACGATTTCGGGATGCAGACTCGCCGGATGCTCATACGTACACAGATAGAAGTCCAACAACATCTAGTACAACAATAGCAACTCCGAAACGAACGCGGGAGGAGATGCTACAAGATGTGGTGACTATAGCTTACTTAGCCGATTCTAAACGACAGGCGTACTTGAGCTTGCCGTGTAATTATTTTTGGCGCAGATGTTGAAGGTACGGAGGTCGTTGACGGAAATTCTACTGGAGGTAACGAACGAGGAAATCGGTTCTATATGCAGAGAGGTTTGGAGCCGCGCACGTGCCAAAGGTACCCCAGATACACACGATACAACTAACAAATTGATATATTTCATACTTTCGCTCACCAGTGCACAGAATCCGATTCTAATGAGTCTTGTGCAATGTTGCGGTGAATTTTATTTGCCCACTTGTGTATATAAGCTTTTAAAAACATTAAACAGAGATTATTCAATTCATAGAGTTAATTATTCGATGATTTCAGGGTATCCTACTTTATTTTTTCCAGGACTTTTGTATACACGTACTATAATAAGTGATACTTCTACTTTATCAATTTTTTCTTTTTTCTCAAACTACTTCGCCAGTTCTCGGTTTCGGTCCGATCGTATTTTTATTACTTGCTGAAAGTCTGTATTAATAAGGAGAATAAATCGTTCACGTTAGAAGATTATGATAAATGTTAAACAATTATCTGATAAGATATAGTTTTTAAATTCATATTTGGTATATACGGTATCATATGGTATATGCCAGAGGCAAGTGAAAAGGGCAAATACAACATTTTGAGATTTCCGCATCCGTTTTTTGTTCCATTCGTCGTCCAAGACGCTGTTTCGCATTGTTGCTATGAAAATTGATTCTTATATTTTGCTTTGAAATTACGTCTTACTCCGATTGTTATTTTATATACCGTAGTTAGTACGTAATATTATATTTTCATGTGATTATGTTCGCATTTATTATTCACTGATATCTTGTTATACCTTTACGGTTCTGTACGTGATAAATTGTATTGTTCTACTAACGTCACGTCTAAAGCAGTTTCAGTTTCATATGTGATATGTGTTTAAAGAGATTTCTTAGGGTATATAAGGATTGAAGGGACAGGACCTCCTTGTAATGTCGGTGATCACAGTACCATTTAATTTTGGGGGGTATCCTGACGATAACACTTAGCCAATGGTACTAAATGCGTGTGTATTGTAAGTCCCTGCAGGAGAGTCCCCCGTCGCATCCCACAACGACATGGCCCCTCTTGCTCAGATCACTCGTAAACTTGGTAAGTCGCTAACGCCTCTCATAATCTACAACGCACGGTCATCCTAGGAACCTGTCGTATAAAAAATGCGTCCGTGCACTGTACCGCTCTCTCTCTCTCTCTCTCTCTCTCTCTCTCTCTCTCTCTCTCTCTCTCTTTCTCTCTCTGTAGCCATGCTCGCTTAATAAGTTTTCGTGATACGAAGATGTCTTTCAGGACATTTTTCAAACAATAGCGGCAGCATATTTAGTGGTCGAGCGTATGTTTTTATTTTCCAAAAAGACGCACGGCGGATTTGAAAATAGTCAAGGATAATAAACTGTCCGTTTTATCTAGGTGTGGGCATCTATGGCGACAGCAACAGCGAATCGGAGGAGGAGCAGAACGAACACGTCCAGGCTCAGAACAATGATAGCGACGACGAGCTCATTGTACGTACTTTCTAGTTTTTCAGTGTTAAAAATTGAAATATCGAATGAATTTAGATAAAAAATGATGTTGTTCGTTTCAGGAAACGGTGAAACGGCGTCAGCAAGCGTTCAAAAAGACGGAGGAGGAAATCGAGGCGCGCCTGGCCGAGGAAGATGAGAGGGAAGATCAGCGTTACGAGGAGCACTATAATAAGCAACAGGAAAATCATACTGGTAATACAAGCTGCAGGGATTTAGGTATGTTTCGAAATATAATAAAATTATCGTGCTCATTAAATCATTAAGCGTAACTCCGTAACATCACTACCTTTAGTTGATGAAAAAGAAACGGTAAATAATCAAAGAGAAGCTTCTGAAACTTTATCGAGCGGCGGACAAAGTCCACAGCAACAAGTACCGCCGCCTGATACGGCAAAGACCAATACTCCATCGGGCTCGGCCGATTCCGAATCTAGCAGTTCTGAGTCGTCGAGCTCTGACTCGAGTCGTAACTCGTTGAAGAAGAAGAGACCGAGCAAGGTTCGTGATCGTGAATATCGAAAGAGGAAGTCGAAGAGTAGGAGTAAATCGAGGGGCAGAAAGTCGTCTCGATCACGTTCGTCCGAACGCGGCCGCAAACGCAAGTCCAGGTCTAGATCGATAAAGTCACGTAAAGAATATCGTTCAAGGTCTTCGAGCAATTATAGGTCCAGTAAGAAGCACAGATCGCGATCGAGAAACCGCAAGCGAGGTAGATCCCGCTCGAGGAGCCGTAGATCTAGATCCAGCACGGCAACCAGGAAATGGTCGCGATCACCACATTCCAGGGGAAAGAGGAAATCGCGTTCTCATTCACGTGGCAGAAGAAGAAGCCGGTCGTATTCAACCAGACGTAGCAAATCCCGCGGCAGGGAAAAACGGAGGACGTCCAGGTCCCGATCCCGATCCAGGGACCGTAGGGACAGATCTCGAACCCGTTCGAAGCGCTCGCAATCTTACGTTTCCAGGAGCAAGAGGAGGACACGATCTAGATCTAGGGATCATAGAAAATCGCGGTCAAGATCAAGGCAGTCGAATCATCGGGAGGGTAAGAAATCGTCGTCGCATCGGTACAGGAATTGAACCCTGACCAACTTCTAGCCAAGGTTGTATATACATATTCATAACTAAATTACTTTTCGAGTATGATTCGTACGGAAATAATAAAAGAATGAAAGAAAACGGAGAAAAATTAAAAAGGAGGAAAGTATACCCTTTTGTTGCCCATATACATCAGGTAATATTAACGTACTGCTATCGAATGCGAAGGTTTTCACTTGCGAGTGTACATTTGACATTTTTGCACGCGCGCCCGGGTTTCCAATTATCGGATTATCGTCTACTTTTTCCCCATTTCATTGCCTTCGATTGTATAGTATCCGAAGAGTTTGTGTAATTATTTTCATTTAATAGTCACCAGATTTTTAGCTTCTGCGTACACGAAAGTCCACTATAATTTCTTCTATTCGATCCGTTTCGAAATACATGGTTCACTTCTCTGTAGTATTAATTATTACGCATGTGCGTCGACGGATTCTTGCATTCAGGATTTCCGATTTACCATTATTTTATAACGATGTGTCTATTTTGTACGGATATGAAATAGCATGCATTTTGCAAACGATCGCGCAGGATAACACGAGGTTCCGACTGTATTTTCTCGTCGCTCTTAATTTTCTCAGACAGTTGATTGCGTCATACTAATCAGTGAACATTACTAACGACAGAACAAGAGAGGCTTATTACAACCGATTTCAATCGTTTAATTTTCCATTCTTTCGAATCATCGGTCCCTCATTTATATATCGGACGATAATCGTCGGCATCGGATCTTAAAACGAAAATGAAACTGTTATAACTCTTAACAAATCGCGACGCATTATTAACAAAAATAATTATACACAGATACATGCAAGACTTATCTGTTGATTCAGTTACATCATGTATTAAAGCTTTACGTTTCGACGTACATATGTCATGATTTCAATGTATTGTATGTACGGGCCTTACATACATACTGCTATGGCAAGTGTAACGAGTCATTTTTAATTGAGATGAATAAATAAAAATTAAGAAGTATACATTAACGAAACATGTAGACTTACATAGGACTTCGGGTCTCTTGATTTCTCTCCTTACCTTCAGCAGAACAGGTGATAGCGAGGCACGATGTGAACGTTCGTTCAGTTGCATTATTATAATTTATTTCATATAAACATTTGATACAGTTTTAAAATTTCATTTCGTAGGGTTTATCATTTAGTAGTTTAGTGTTTAATAAGTAATTAGATTCTACGGAATACATCGGAGATAAGTGGATGGAGTGATCGAGGAGAGTCAAAGTTTGGTTTGGCATGATTATCGTGTGTTCACTTTGATACATTTCGGATATATAAAAGAACATCTGCAGAACAGGATGCAACGCGTTCTTTTAGCCGGGGGAGGTCGGAGAGATATGTACGTATTTTGAGAAAAAAAATCGGTCTCGCGATATTATTCTTTTTTTCATTTACGCCCAGATATGGTCGAGTTTTCGAAAATAGTGAGATACAGGTATCTGCGAAGTGCGAATTTTCTCTCTACCTATTGAGCAATGTTAGAATTCTTCAAAGACTGATATGTTGTTTACGATATTAGTACTCTTCGTGCTTTTCTTATTTGGATTTTAATTCTCAGATGCCTCTTCATAAACAGGAGATCATATTTATTTTACATTCCCTCCTTCTTTCGATATGCTCGAATAGCTTTATATTTTTCATTTTACATCGTTATAGAAATGTATATTGGTCTCACTTAGGTCTGATTTGTCCTCTCGATCGAAACAGGCACTCTGTGACATAACGTTGATCGCGACCGAACACTTTTTACAACGATCAGCGTTCGATCTAAAGTAGGAAACATGCGACGATAAAATTGTCCAGTACTTAGGTGTGTAAAATCTAACTCGATTAGGGCCACGATTGAATTGCATGTTGTCTGCAGATACCGGTCGCTATAAAATAAGGTACGTATTTTGATCTATAGTGGATAGCTATTGGGAGAATCGTCTATATCGATTAAAATCTTATCTCTCTATACGTTAGATGATACCTTACTTTAAATATACAGTAAATATACATGTACGCTTAAACTGTCAGAATATTCTCACCACTGTGGTCAAAGAAAAAGGGCTGGCAGACGTCGACCCTCAAACTGAATACTTTTATGATCTTGGATCTCGACAAATATCGTAAAGTTGCATTTCATTTTTCTAGTAATTTCTCGACCCTTGAAGAATAATATTATTCTGATGATCTCTTCAATTTGAGGGTTGGCGATTGTTTACGGGATTGTTAACGCGGGTTTATGTATAGATACATGTGTACAGTGGAGAGGTAATTCGTTTACCAAGCAAGATTGTCGGGAGGGATCGGGTCGCCAGTGAGAACATTGTCACAATTTAAGCATAGTAGATATATCAATAATTCGCTTTATGTATGGACTAGACTCAATTACTTATAATAATAGTAGACCTTTCATACGATATTGCAAAGAAACGTAGTTTCAAGCTTGTTACGGTCGAAGATGTGAATTTACAATGTTTGATCTCGAGGCTTGTTACTGAGACCTCCTCACGCTTCTCTCAAATTTCTATTTTATCTACCTTATGTTCTTTTTATTTTTATTTTTCTCGAAACTATGCAGGGAAGGTAAATTATTGTCAACGATCTTTGAAACACTTGAAAATTTAGATGCTCTCAACGTAATTGGTCGGAAACGAATCAGTAACAAGTCTTTGAATCATGTCGCGAAATTCGTCCTGCGTCGCAAAAAGCCGATCAGCGGACTGGAATGTTTTACAAAGAATCATAGCAAAATAGTTTCATATATTGTATAACACTACAACGAGACATGAAGTAGGTAAAGTTACAGAATAAGTTTGTAGTTTGAAGGTTTACAAAAGAACGCATGGAGTCGAAGGAAAAAGAGGATTTCGTCAGTGAAAACCATCATCCGTAAAATTTCGAACTTTTCTCTCTGTCAGCAAATAATATACATATATCTTTATGTATACATATATATATCTCTTTATATATATATATATATATGAAGATTGCAACCGGAAGAAAAGGGTGACACGCTTCCTTCCCTTGCCCTATTCGTTCTGATATGTATACGCAAAATAAAATCATTCTTTTATTTCCTATACGTCTTTGTTTCCGAAAAACTGTTCTGGTTTCTGTTCGAAACGCACGTTGATTTGATACCGTGGAAAGTCGATCGAGACTTTCGGTCCCTTCCCACCCCATGTTCCTCGTTACGTTCCGCGAAATGAAATAGCATACGTCTAAAATTATGGAAGGCTCGCCTAGCTTCGCTAAGCGTCGATTTACGCGCGTGTACATAAATATTAGCCATATAAATTAATTAAGTACAAAAATTACAAACTTATTAACAAAAAAACATTGGCAAGACTGAGGTTCCAGCCGAATCGAGAGTTTCCTCCAACGTTTCGTTTTTCTCGCCTTGGCCCGTTCAACGGAATGCGCAACGATGTCTTTGACGTTCGATAGGAATCGAATTAGTTTAGAGTGCGAATCTAAACGAATAGCGGGTGAAACGTACGTACGTAAAATTTATACGAGCGTACAAGGTATCAATGCGTTAATACTTTGGTCCATCTAGTTAGAGTTCGTAACGCGAAGTAGAATGTCCCACGAAGACGTAATTCGATTCCTCGGTAGAAAGTGAGATAGGCGTACGTTATGTAAATTCCTTCGACTATTATCGGATACCGTTTTCAGTTTTACCTAAACGAATCTGATGATGTATTTTAGAAAAATTGCCGCGCTTTAAATCACCTAACACATATCACAGAATCATGTGTGTACTCCATATTTAAATGATAATTACACGCGATGACACGATTAAACCCTTAGCAAAGTCTCCTCTCTCTCTTCCTCTCGAGAATATCCTGCAATCCCATTGTCGATTAGGCCGGACCGCGAAGGGTTAACAACGAAACGAGAAAATAACGATGTAGTACGCATAGTACGATCACGCGTTAATTACGAAGGGCCTAATTAAAAACTAAATTCCGTTCTGCGTTGCGTTTCACGTAATTCGATTGAGGTGGTTCGCTTATTTTGTGCTCCTCAACGGGTGTAGTTACCCCCTTCCTTATTTCGAGCCTATAAGCGTGTCTCTTTATCGAAACTTATTACGATTTTCGTGATAGGCAGAGATCATGTGTTTTATTAATTACAGGAGACAAGAAAGGTCAGAAACCGAAGAGACACGCCAGCTACGCTCCGAGTGATATGTATACATTAGAAAGTGTACATTAGAAAACGTACCGGAATTTTTCTGATAAACGCCGATACTCACCCTAAATCCTCCCCTTCTGTTCGACGAACTTTCGCGACGGTCCACGTGGTTGCACGATCGACGAACTAGATCCTCGGAGAACTCTCGTGTTAACTTAACGATGTTACGAATGAACGTAATTCAGGCGTACGTGCACGTACGCCGAGCATTAACCGTAATGAGTATGTTATGTTACAACAGTATACGGGAACACTCTTTAACCGGTATTATCTGTATGGTACAGTCGCGCGTTTCGTTATCGGTACTGATGGAACAGTCCCTTTCGAGATACCTGGAAGAATAATATTCTCCAGTAAATTACGTCTACTCATTTTTTATCGTTGATGTGAATTGGAAATTGCGCCGATGAAAACGCAATTTATTTTATTTAATTACCTTGATCACTAAAACGAAGCGATGCCGAGGTCACCAAGAGACTATTGGTTGAGCAGGGTGTTAGTCACCTCAGAGATGGACAGCAAAGGACTCCCGGCGTCCGGTTTGGAATCTGAGGGACAGTTGGGCCCATTCCCGGCGCTGATGATCCCACTGCGTGCTGATGCTGAGGGTGGTGGTGGTGGTGGTGGTGCGGCGGGTGGTATAAGACGTTGCTGTTGCTGGTGTTGCTGTCCGACCCGATGCCCATGCCGACTCCCGTCCCCGTTCCCACAGCCGACGGTGGCGTGCTGCAACCGAATGTGCGCGTTCCCCGTTATTCGCGAACCCTTTACAAGTACTTTCATTACCTACACTCCTTGTCCAATTCACATCGACGGAAACGTAGTTTTAATAAACAATCTCAATCTCTATAGTGCAGAAATCAACTCATAGTAATTCGAGCGAGGCGAAGAAAAAAAATAACACGCGACGGTATGAAATCGTGGACATGCATATTACGTTCGAGCTGATAATACTGCGGTACGTGTTTAAAAGAAGAAGTTCGTGCATTAATTGTAACGTGCACGGCCAACAGTAAAATATCAAAGGTATTTCGATCGTATCTTAATTTCGACTTTATCTCTCGGTAATAAATTTCCATGTACAATTTCTTTTGAACCTCCCGAGGGTAACTCGAACGCGAGAGGAAAGTGAACACGAGAGCCTGGAAACGCTTTATCAAACGGAACCCTCGAATAAATCTGGAAATACGTCCCGGCCACCCTTGAGGGGTTAATCACGATCGTTCGCAAAAGAGTTATCTTTAAAAAAAATTTGTGAGGCAGCAGTGACACTCACTGGGGCGCGTGCCTTGGTGGTGCGGGGTGGTGATGGTGGTAGGGATAGTACTGGTAGTGGTGGTGGTGTTGCACTCCTTGCCATACCTCGGAGCCCGTTTCCCCGTGGCCATGGCCTGGATGCGAGTGTGCGTATCCGATAGTGCTCGCAGCCGCAGCCGCAGCTGCAGCTGCAGCGGCAGCCGCCGCTTGGTACTGCGACGTCGCAACCGGATATTGTTGATGTTGCTGTTGCTGCTGCTGCTGCTGCTGCTGCGGTTGTTGATGATGCTGATGCGTTTGCTGCTGCGACGCCTTGATCCTCGGCGAACTGGGCGCTGTCGCCTGTTGATCACTCGGCGACGTCTGCCTCCACTTGCACTCGCCGTTCATAGAGTTCATCTCGGCCAGAGATTTCAACGGATCCCCGGCGTTGGTCGAATGAGTGGACGAGTGAGTAGAATGCGGCGTGGGTGGACTGTAACTCCCGTTGTTCCTAGGCGGCGTGCGGGATGGTGGCGCGCCCCACATGAGGACCGTTTGCCGGGGTGCCTCGTTGCCGTAAACCTCAGGCTTCACGTCCTCTATCTTCGGGGTGAGCACGCCGTTCGTAGGTCCCGTCACGGGCGAGCTACCGGCGGAATTGCTGGAGGAAGCTCCACCCTCGAGGGAATGTCGACTGCCAGCCCGGACGATGTTAATATCGGCCGTCGCGGTGTGCATCGCCGATGCGCTCGCGACAGGACTAGCCGCGTACGGCGAGCCGCTCACGCTACTTGGATGTCTGGCTTCCACGTAACTGTACTTAGGCGACTCGCCTAATTGTTGGCAGTACAGTTTGTCCTCGGCTTTGCTCGTCAGTTGGTGAGTCTCGTAGGTGGGCAGCGAGACGTCGATGAACCCGTTGTACGCGGTGCTCGTGTGATATTCGGGGTAATAGGAACCCAGAGGCCTGTATTGGAATAGATTCTCCGTCGCTGCCGTGAGATACCTGAAACAACGCCAAACGAACAAGCACGTCACGATTTTTTTTCAACGTTCTGTACGTAGATCAATATTTCATCGATGCGAAACCCACCTATTGTCCAACGCGGTCGCCGGGTACAGAGTCTGATGATAGTTGCCCGTGTGGCCGATGTAGGTGGTCAACGAAGGGTCCGTGCTCGCGGCGACCGCTGTGGGTGCATACGCGGTCGGGTACATTGTGTTCAGGTTGCTGTACGCCGCTGCGACAGCAGCCGCAGCGCTGGTGTCCGCGGTGAGGTAGTCGACGGACGCGACCGTGGGTGTCACGGGCGGTGAAACGGATGATTGCGCGGCAAGTTTCGTTCGTTTGTTCCGACACGTCGACAGGAAGTCTCTTAACTGGGTCTTGTACCGCCTGTTCACTCTCTGCGACGTTTGTTGGTTTTGTAGCGTCGGCGTCATCACGGAACCGCTGAGGTTGTCGCTGTCCGAAAAGTAGCTGTTGGTCAGGCCGGCATCTAGGTAGCTCACTTTGAAGTCCATCGTTCGTTTACCGAGAAGGTCCCTGCCTTCTTCTTCCCTGGAAACAACATTTTCATTTAACACCATTGAAATACTATATTTTTATTCGAAGTTCAATACGAATATTTACATGAGGGGTCGATGTGTGCTGATCACGAAGTCAGGCTTCGAGTTTTTGTACACTAATCTGGAACTGGTTTGCAACCATTGCCAGCCACCGTCCTTCTTCTGAAATCTGTACGCTATCATGCCCGACGCGCCGGTCTTTAGAACTGTAAATCAAATGAAGATTACCAACTGTACCTAAAATAAATCATATGAACACTCTCAAAGAATTTATAGGAACACACTCACGTTCTTGATGTGCGCTCGCGACGTAAGCCAAGTCGTCGTAGTGGACTAGATCGTAGCCGCCGAGATTCGCGAGCTCCGCATCGGAGTACCCTAACAACATCTTCCCTCGTTGGTCCATGGACACGAGTGCCAGGTCCAGTTTGTGCTTGCTCTTGAACATCACATCCTTCTGTGGAACCTCTAACAACGAAGGTGGTCCGAACGGCGTGCAGAGAGCGAACAGAGCCAACGGTGGTTCTTCCGTTTTCCTATTTTGGCCGTGGAGTATCTTCACTCGTCCCCTGATATCCAGACGCTGTAGGAATTCAATCAAAATTTCCAACTGTTCGTATCTATTACATATCGTAGGAACGAGTACGGGCGTAAATCAAAGCGTGAAGCAAAACGAAATCCTTTGGCGCGCCGCAGCCTGACAAAACACTAATTACCTTACATCTGACGAGGAGGCATGCCTGTACGGGGCAAACAGTGTCCGAGAGTTATAGCAACAAAACCAAAAGGTATCGGGCCCGAAAAAGTCGGACGGTGTGACGTTTATGAAAATGAAACCGTAATCGTAAAAGGTTTACGACGAGAAGGATACCGTCATACGTAACGCGGTGGATTGAGTTCTCCGTTTTTACCGAAATCCGTGCGAAATTATCTTTCCAATTACGGCGAGGATGGAATTTCTGTTTGAATAGTCGCGACGAACGATGTATAAACGTGTAGATAGCCCGGAGCGGCGGCATGGGGGAAAGAAAAACGTCGCGGCAATTTCAGCCGCAAGACGCCGGAGAAAAACGCGCGGTAATTACGGGCGAACAGGGGAGAGAGAGGTTCCGAGGCTCCCCTGCTTCACAATTAAGTCCATTATCGTGTGCCGCGGGGTTAAACGCAGTTCTCACCGGCGATTATGAAAATTTGATCCCGTAAAAATCGGATCGATACCCGGCAGTTGAAACTTGCTCGCGAAGGGTGAAAGCCGGAATGCTTTTCATCGAGTATAATGAAAGTATTCCTTAAGCACGGGTCAACGGATCATCCCTGTTCGCGTGACCGTCAGGGTTTCGATGAATGAACTGGAATTACGTTGCGCGGCGCTTTAACGAACGTGGGACCGAGCATGCAAGATGCACACGCTTCCTCGGGGATTGATACTCTCCGCTGTAAGAGCGAATACGTGTACGCAGGGGCGAACTTACCAAGAAGCCGGATGTGTTGTCCAGGAGACATCGGAAACGGACGGTGAAGCTTCGCTCGAGAAAATGACTGTGCTGAGGTGAAAGGGCGTCGTGCAAGGGGAGGCTGGCGCTGTCAGCGGGTAGAAACGAGTTCCACATCAACTGCCTTTGAAGCTCCTCTCGGTCCTCGCTGTGGACCAGCTCGTAGACGCTTTGGTGGACGATATCGGACTGGAATAAACGACGCGATTATGAAATGTCGCGGGGTAGGAATTCACGGAACGCGCGGACAATTTTTTTCAACCCCAACACGAGAGCAGAGTGGCGCAGTGGAAGCGTGCTGGGCCCATAACCCAGAGGTCCGTGGATCGAAACCATGCTCTGCTAAGGGTTGAAACTTTTTTTTTATTTTGTCATGACCCGTTGGGAATTCGTATAAAGATATTTGTTCGTCGTATTATGTGTACGAAATCGAGAACTTGGATCGAACGTAGAATCTTTGTGAGTGAAAGCAAAAATACAAAATGAAACATCCCTTAGCAGAGCGTGGTTTCGATCCACGGACCTCTGGGTTATGGGCCCAGCACGCTTCCACTGCGCCACTCTGCTTCGTGAAAAACGGTTTTCCCATGATTTTCCAGCAGGTAGAACATAGAATGACAATTTATTTCGCTTAGCAAATTCATTATTTTACAGTAGAAAGTGCATTTCTTTCTACGACGATTATATATCATTTTTTATAGGTAGAGACATCGTAAGGGGTTCGACAATGCGTTACGTATTACGTATTTTATTTATATTAATGTAATAGATAGTCTGTTGGATGTACGACGTTCGAGAAAGTTATAATAAATAATTATATGATAAATGAACTGTGACGTTTCAATATTATGTTATGTTATTTTTATGTTATGTTTTAATGTTAATATTATGTTATGTTAGTATTAATAATTTTGTACCAGTGCTAATCCCTCGAATACGAGCTTATTGATTTTCTTGTGGATACGCCCTTTATAGTTGAAGAAAGTTGGTTTAAGAGACAGCTCGTTACAAGAGCAGAGTGGCGCAGTGGAAGCGTGCTGGGCCC
>SHCU01000127.1:70470-89138 GCA_004307685.1 Ceratina australensis
CTCGAAAGGATTTCAAAGAAGACGAAAAAGAAGCGTCAGACTCATAAAACTTGATTTCTCGATAAATGTGGTAAGGATCAGGAAAAATACGAAGCTTCACTTTCGTTAGATTGATACGATTTGACACATTATTATTTGTTCAATTATTGGTAATAACTCGAAGGGATTTCGAGGAAAATGAAAAAGAAGCGTCAGGCTCATAAAACTTGATTTCTCGATAAATATGGTAAGGATCAGGAAAAGTATGAAGCTTCATTTTTGTTAGATTGATACGATTTGACACATTATTATTTGTTCAATTATTGGTAATAACTCGAAAGGATTTCAAAGAAAACGAAAAAGAAGCGTCAGACTCATAAAACTCGATCTCTCGATAAATATGGAAGGGCTCGGCGAGAAATCGCAAGGGACCGTCTAGCGTCCGATGGAAGGGGGACGGAGTGTCCCGCGAGGTGGGTTCACCGCAGGCTCCGGAGATATGAATTCAGGGCCCGTTTCCCTAGTCCGTAACCCCGCTGCGTCGCAGTTCCGTTTGTTCTAATTTTAATTAAAACCCTTTCTACACAGGATTTCCGTGGTAATATCACGGCGAGACCCGGACCACCGAAGGCCATACTTCATTGGGACACGGCCGACGTGTAATTGCTCCGCGTTGCCCTTTATTCCGCCCCGCCAACATGGCTCGGCCAATTTTATTCCCGTCCACGTATCCCTGTCCCGCGTATATCAAGAACGGCCGGCCACGGGTGTACGTGTAATTTTCATTAATATGTGATTTATCCCGGCGACGCGTGATTTATGGCATTATTTCGACGCCCGAGAGTCGCGTCGCGCCGTCTTCGAGAAACCACGCTCGTTACTTCGATTACCGCGTCCGAAGTCATTTCGACGTTTGCCGATGAAAAGGATAACGATGCGTGATGAATCACGCGCGGGATTAAAAACTCACTCGGACAGGGAATTTTCCTCGATTAATTCGCCTGGCTATCTGTTATTTTCGTTGCCCGTCGAATGAGTCATCGCGCGAGCCACGAGTCGATTCCCAGAGGATATTACTCAGCCTGCCGAAAAATGTCTAATCGGTGTAACGACCGGCGAGAGGGTACGGGAAGGTGTTTCGAGGAACGCAAAATTCGTTGACCCCGCCCTCTTTTATTTTCCGCGCCGGGGCCCCGGGTTCGCTCACATTTATTTTTTCACGTGGAGAACTATCCTTCTCGTTCACGGGGCCCCGTCCGCTCTGCCCCCTCTCGCTCGCCCCCGCCGTTGCGGCCAGTTAGCAGCGACGGGCGGTTTGCCGGTAAGGTCCGGTAACGTTTGTTACCATTGCTCGTTTAAATAATCTCGAAACATGCATCCGCGGGACGGAGCGGCCGACTCGTGGATGGCTTTACGATCGGCCCTCGTCGTTAATTAAGAGCTTGTAATTATTTAGTGGAGACGCTAGCGCACCCCCGCCGGCATCGAAGCGGTCCCGCTCCCTTGGCAGGCTTGATTTACATTCCTGCGAAGAATGCGAAAGGCCTCGCCTTACTTTGCTCTATTTTCTTTTTTCTCTCCTTTCCAACGGGCCGTCGCCCTCCCCCCGCGCGCCTACCGCCGCCGTCTCCGCACCGTCTGCTAGTCCAGTTACACTCAGCGTCCGAGGCCTCTTTACAGGCTCACGACTCATGTCGGCGAACAACGAGGACAAGACCGATGGCACCAGCTTTAAATATTTATTTTTACGCAGCAACGCGCGTGTGATTCACGGTAGATCCGTTCGTCTCCTGGTCTTCTATTCAATTTCAAGCGTAACGTTCAATATTTTTCGAGAGAGATTTACCGAGTGAATGAAACTTGATTTTCCAATTAGAGACACTTACATTGAAACACGCGAGGAGCAGGAGGAGGAGAACGGTATCGAGCGGGTCGCGTAAGTCCCAAGGGACGCGAGCCGGCGCAGATAAATCAGCCGGGACGCCCGGTGAAATCGACGGAAACACGATTCGGCGCGATCAAAGGACCCTCTACAAATTGAAACAAATCAGCCGGCTAATAATAATTAATCCGCGGGCCGCATTAATTATCGAATGCCGGGCCGACGTCCTCCACCTTCTCTCATTTTGCCCCCACGACGACCGGCTTGCGCGCATGAAACCACTCTCGTTGCCGGGCCCACGGGCACGATGAGAACACGCGCGGGTTTTTGCGCGACCCGGACCCCGGGCCCCGGACGGTATATAAACGCGATAATGCGAGTCGGGACGCCGGGCGATACCGAACGTTGAGCTCTCAATTACCCCCGTAAAATTATGACGCGCCCTCGAACCCACCCCCTCCGTCGAATCTCCGCGTTGCTCTCTACCTAACAAAGTGGCCCCTCTCGGTGGGAAGAGGGATTAGGCCCTCGGGCCCGGGCCAATCGCGTCTTCATTAGCGGCTATTAATTGTCAAAATGTGGCACATAATTCAACGCGTGCGAAACCGACCCACGGTTCGAGCTTAACGCGGCCGATTGATTTCTAACGAGGCCTACCTCCGGACCCTTGCACTCTTTTCAAGTTGAACGAGTCCGTAAAAATCATACCTAGTGGTATAGCATTGAAATTTTAATTATTAGATATTATTTTACGTCTGATGATTTCATACTTTTAGAATTAATCGAAAGACTCCACTACTAGAACTACTTCTGGACCCTTGCACTCTTTTCAAGTCGTACGAGTCCGTAAAAATCATACCTAGTAACATAGCATTGAAATTTTAATGATTAGATATTACTGTACGTCTGATGATTTCACACTTTCAGAATTAATCGAGAGAGTCCACCACCTCTGTGATTAGAGTGTATTCATTGGAACGTAACGACGCACGCAACAGAGTTGCATTGTAATGAGGGGAAAAGAAGCCAGCACTGCCGATGATTTCCTGACTCGATGACCGTGTATCCGACGCGACGTAATCGTGGCACTTCTCGGATGACGCGACTATACGGGTGCATAAATCTCTATGGCACCTGTCCTCTTCGAGTAACCCCCGCGCGGAGAAATGAGTTTCTTACGATAATTCACATCCTCGAATAGCTCTTTCGATATGAAAAAAGAACTAATGAAAGTCGATCGGCTGTCGAGACAGGGTTAATTAATCCGACGTGGAGCGTGGTCAGTGAAACCGTAAAATTATTGTAATCGATAAGCAGCGAGTACAGGAGCTGTTATTTGTTTATCGATAAGGTGAAAGATCGTAATATGAAAATTCACTGGGAGTTGAGAAAATCCTGTCGTTTATTAGCTGCGATACACTTCGTCCCTCTTAAATATACCGTAATCGGAACGAAAAATCATCGTTCCCCGTGTATCGTGACGTGTGTGTGAACCGTTTGCGTGCCCGGTTACGTCTCAATGAATGCCGGCCGCGAAGTCGAGGGCCGGGGAATTATTCTTGCCAACTCGCCAAACCATTCTCATGTGCATACGTGCGGATGCAAACAAATTAGTCGTTAAGCCTGATTGGAGCAACTGGTATGTATCGGGAACATACTTCTTATCGCTAGTCCAAAGAATTTTTCAGAATTACAATTTTTACTTATTTCATTTTCCCGATGATTTTTTTTCTTAGAGAATAATTTCACGGAATAGCGAAGAGGTCTGGTATATTCTTGCCAACTCGTCAAACCATTCTCATACGTACTTACATGCGGATGCAAACATATTAGTCGTTAAGCCTGATTGGAGCAACTGGTATGTATCGGGAACATACTTCGTATCGTAACTCCAAACATTTATTCAGAATTACAGTTTTTACTTATTTCATTTCCTGATGATTTCTTCTCTAGTTTCACGGAATAGTCGAGAGGTCTGGTACCGGGAATTCTCAAGGGGGAGGATGATTCACAGTCATCGCGTCTAAGCATACGTACATACATACATACATATGTATGCGTGGGCGTGCGAAGGGAACGAGGAAAAGCTGGGCTGACTGTTCCGTGCGATCGCCCGGCGAAATTTGTTTACAAGAAACGCGAGATTGTAACGCGGTTTCCCCCTTTTTGTCCGACGGCAGGCAGCGGAGATCATCGGATCGGAAAATCATCATCCGTCGTTTCCTGCAATTACCTCTAGCCACTGTATCTTCTGCACAAAAGCGTTCGCGTGTGCGTCCCAGCCGCGGTCATCGTGTGCGTTGGAAAATCATCATCCGTCATTTATTTTCCTCTCTGCCTCCCTTCCTCCTTTCTTACCATTCGGTCCCATCTTCGCGTGCGTGATCCTGGCTACCTCTGCGTGCGGATCGCATTTCGGTGTGCGTTCACCGCGCCGGGGGTTGGAGGACGATATCGTTCCGTTCCGGATAGTACGACGACCGACGTAAAAGTCGCTTTTTCTCTCTTCATCTAATCCGCGCTCTTTTACCCTCTATACTCGTTATTTTCTCCCTTCCGTACGCCGTGTGTCGCGGCAGGCATTATCGTGACTCGCGGAAGAGTCTTCGAATTAAGAGTAATTCTAAAGTAACCACGGGGATCCCGCGATCCTCCATACAGTATAAATTACTGTGTATAGACTCGGTGTAACCGATGGGAAACCAGTGGACTTGTAATTTTCCATTTGATCAAATATTAGTCTATAGAAAGGTGTATTTGATTCAAATTACAGGTAACTATTGTTCAATTAAGCTGATTGAATCAGTTCGTACATTCTTAATTCCGGCGATTTTTCAATACTCATATTTGCAAAGTTAATCTGTGTGTATAAATTGTTAGAACAAGCCCAGCGGTCGAGTCATGTAAAGGGGATGATGCTCGCGTAAATATGACACGTAGAACAAAACTGACGGACCTGGCGTGACTAGCGAATGTTGGGTGTGGACGCTGCTTGACTAAATATAAACCTACATCAAGGGTGCAGGTAACTCGAGCAACTGGCAATTAAATACGATCTTTTCATAGACGATAGATACATAGATCTCAGTGATACGAATAATCGTTTTCCAGTTTATTTATTGAACAAGTACCTGATGGAAGCCAAGGTAACTTTCTATGCTGTGAGTGGCGAAGAACACTTCCCCGTCGCAGGTCAGTATGAGCAGAAAGCCGTTCAGCGCCTGTAACAGACGAATTACATTTATATAGAAACGAAAATTCCCCCATTAAAAAATATCAAGTACACCGTTAATTCCATGCGAAGCTTACTTAAAAATTAAACCCGTCTGTCATGGTACGATACGTTCCTAAAGAGAGTAACCGAATTGAAGCTTATTCCGTTTTCGAAAACGTGGGCGTAAGCGTCCCGGGAAGTTCCTATCTATCGAATACCAAAACGAGCTCTAAACTCGAACGGCCGCGCGCGGTATCGAGGCCCGAAATATCCGTCCTAGTTTAAACGACTCTGGAGGGATGAGAAACGGTAGCGCGGGGGCGTCGTCGTTTTAAGTGCCCGTCCGTCCGTTTCCGAGCTAAACGTGTATTGTTTTGTTTTATTTCGATCCGTTGCCGTAGGTGCCGGTGCCAGGCACGTTGCTACGAATTTTATTGGCCGGAAATATGAAGCACCCGCAGCGCATTAAATTCTTCTTGTTACGGGTTTCAAATAATTGTTCCCCTGAATAATCGAACCAATTTAAAAAGAGAAGTACTCGAATTCTTGAAATCGTTATAAAAAAGGAGACTGTGGAGGAGACAAGAATTACTTGTAATAGACGTTCGCCGAAATCCGTCTCTGGGCTGGGGACACCATAACCGATAAAGCGAGGAGCATGGCTATCGTAGCGATCGCATGCGCGACGGATGCTGCGATTTGATTGGTTAATCCGAGGGGTGGGTTTCTTTCTCGGAGGTTACGTCAATACGGATCCGGGCGAAGGGTGAGTTACCCCGGGTTTCAATCGAGCCCCTGTACCACCGTATATAAGCCGTAATAGGATTTTCTCGCTCCTTCCCCTTGAAATGGCTGACATGGCCATTTCTGCAAACCGCCCCATGTCCCACGAGATTTCGTCGATTCGACGCGATTGCATTTGAATCATTTTTCTAATAGAACAATCATGAATTTTACGAGCAGATTTCATTCGGCAATTAAAAGTAGCAAGGAATTAGCGAACTGTCAATCGGAGTCTGTATTCTTTGCTTGAGAGCGAGCGCCATGTCCCACGAGATTTCGTCGATTCGACGCGATTGCATTTGAATCATTTTTCTAATAGAACAATCATGAATTTTCCGAGTAGATTTTATTCGGCAATTAAAAGTAGCAAAGACCTAGCGAACTGTTAATCGGAGTCTGTATTCTTTGCTTGAGAGCGAGCGCCATGTCCCACAAGATTTCGTCAATTCGAAGCGATTGCGTTTGAATCATATTCCTAATAGAACAATCATGAATTTTACGAGCAGATTTCATTCGGCAATTAAAAGTAACAAGGAATTAGCGAATTGTTAATCGGAGTCTATATTCTTTGCTTGAGAGCGAACAGGCTGATCCAGGAAGGGCAGCGAAGGGTGAAAACAGGGGGAGAGGTGGACAACCGGGTGAAAATCGAACGATTTTTATTTCTCGCGTGCGCTGACCGACGGGGCGAATCAGTCGCGTGCCTAGTGCGCGCGAGTACTCGCGTGTTCCGTCCAAGCGTGAACTTCTAATACCCCTTCATCCTCACCTTGACTCTCGTGTATTAGCGGGTCGCCAATAATACTTCACGCGCGAAATCTTTCCATTTTGTTCGCTCATGCAACCGACCAGAAGTCATGGGCACGGACACGATCGGCCGGTATGCAGATCCTAGAAATAACTAGGACCGAAATTACAGACTCCCCGCGACTATCACTACCGTCTCCCTCGTTCCTCCCTTTCCTCCAGGTCTCTCGCGCCATCCATGCAATTTCCCGTTCAGCCTCGTGCCCATTGTTAACACGTTTAAAACCGCACGTGAATGTATCGTTAGAGACTTCAAGCGTTCGAATCGCGAGCTTGCGCAAAGTGAACGTTCCAAAAATGTCCCGAGGCTGGATATTTTCACGATTGGAACCACAGAGATAACAGATATAAACTAGCAGTAAACTTGTCCCCGCGATAGAAAAACAGAAAAAATACAAATGTTCGTTCTTGCTTCTTCTAATTGAAAATAACACAGATGTCACATGATATAATTATAACGGCGACAGGCCTACCACTTTTGATCATCTCTCTGATTCCTGCGAGGAGACGTTCTCATTTACACACGTCCCTATGGCTCCCATATCTTATATCTACTATTTCTATAATTGAAGCTTTTGGCATAAGAGACACACGGAGCTCGTTATTTCGGAAATTGAACATTTTTTGAATTGACCCGGTTCGAGCGCACGTGAATCGTACGCGAGAAACGTAGCGAGAACTGATATACGGAGCGATTAGATTGTGGCTCGAAAAATTGGAAGCGAGTTACGTGTGCGGAAACTTAAAAGCAGCTTAGTCGAAATAATAAAGGAACTATAAATTCTGACTGTGAAGTGGCACGCGAGTTGCGCGCTATCAATCCGAGCGAGAGTTTTGCGAAGTGGCGATCATGAGAAACGTGATAGCCCCGCTGCGTTAACCTTCTTTTTTTTTCACCCGTATTTTTCTGATTCTTCGAGAAAAATTCTCGGCGCTGATCGTCTGCTAACGATTAAGAGAAATAATTAAGAGAATATTCATTTGTAGACGAAATGCTACAATAAACTAGTAGATCCGTTCAACATTAAATAGCAATTTGTACCACCACTTCCCCGAGTTTACCTGATAACAGTCAACAATTTATAATGAATTTAGATAACGAGATACATTATGCATCGAAATAATTGCCGCATTATCCTCGTTAATTCGCGTGAAACCGTAATAAATTCCGATACGTATACACATAAATCAGATAATCGACACTGAATTTCACTTCGCGGAATTTCATAAATACGAATAGAACGAGCCGCGATTCCCGGCAAGAATACGTTTAATAGCTACTAAATGCAATTACACCGCGATTTAATTAACACATAATTCACTACGTGTCAGCAATTAATATAGCGGGTTGCATAAATCAGCGGAATAAGCGGCACCACGCACCGGGCCCCTTTTTCCCTGACAATACATGAATAATATCTGGTACACGCGATACCTACGGGTCATGATTTATACAAAATATGTATAAATCATGATCTATGATTCTTTTCTAATCTATCATCTATGATTTTTGAAAATCATATATGATTTTTTTTCTCCCTTCGCAGCAGCGAATCGTCGAGCCAGACGAACCGAAAGTTAAACGGCCGCGAATTTGTCACACGCCGATAAACCCCGTTCCGAGCGAGAAGAAATTCAACGCCGCGGCGGAACGCCGCTGGGAACGGCGTCGACGTCTAATCGCGGTTCGCCTACTTCGCTGAAATTCAAAACACCTCGAGCGAGCGATGCTCGCCAGGGCGGAAGAATCTGTCCGGTCTCGTTTCGCGTGCTCGCTCTGAAAGGGGTGCGTGGCCCGTTGCTGCGACCAGCTGCAGCTCCGCCCGGCGCGCGACGATAACGAAAATCTGCCGCTCCGTCGTTCGTCAACGGCAGCGAACGCGGCCCGGGCCAATAATTTCACGAATTTACGGGCTCTACTCCACGCCTCCGGCTCGTTTCGCGATTGCTTTCCGGATTTCGTTAATTAAATCGTTACTCGCGACAAACGTCTTCGTTCAATCGCACGTTTAATTACCGCTGCGCGTTAATGAGCCACGCCTCTGCTTAAAGCAGGTCCGGAGTCGTAAACACCGGCAGCTTGCTTCCGCGGCAACGTTGTACCCCGGTTTTATTCGAGATGTAAATTATATTTTTAAACGAACAGTTTCTACTTTTATCTAACGGACACGTTTTATTAATTGGGTAATCGTCGTGGTTAAAGTGTGATTAAGGTGATAACGGAGCGCGAGGGAAAGGCATCCATCAAGCCTATCAATCATCTCGTAAGAAATCCGGAGAAAAGGAAATTCTGGGGTAAATACTCGAATGATAAGACGCATGAAATAATGAATACGATAATGGGCCAGGCCTGATGGGTTTCATGCTCGGGCGTAATTAATTATGGACACTGGCGCAGGGCTGGGCGGTTCGGGGCTGAGCATACGAAACTAATACCGAGATCGGAGGGGGGTTCGATGGAAAAAATTTCACTGCGATTTTTATGCACGGCTCCGGCTAGGACGAGACGGTTGATACGCTTCCGGGAAACGTCCGCCGCTGAGAACGTGCCTGCCGTTGTTTTATGCCCGGCGGATGATTAATTGCATCTGCATCTATCTGCAGCAAGGACGCAATTGTTCTTCCGCGGCAGCCGTGGATTCGCTTGATGGGAGATTCCTTTGAAAAATTTCAATGTTCAATCCATTTTCCTCGTGTCAGTTTTGATTTTCATAGCGCGCGTATCGTTTCGTGTTATCATGTTCGTAATTCACAGAATTTAGAACCCCGAATTGGAGTAAAAAAATGGGCGAATAAATTAGGAACGTTGGACAGCGGAGAAAAGAAGCATACAACGAAGTACGGAATAACAAGAGTGAAATAGGTTGAAAGAGCGTGATCGGACAAAATGATTTCGAGGTGAACAGCGAAGGTAATCGATTCGCAGATCTACGGTTCGGTGTCTCGTCGTTGTCGACGCCGAAGTAAGAGCACACGCTGTAACGGCGAATATACGTAAGGCGCAAAAGGGGGTGGTATCTAAGGGAGGAAAGGAGCACGCGATCAATACGGGAAGGACTAGCGGTGCCAGACCAAGGCGAGCCCAACCTAACCTCATATCATCCCATCCCATGCAGCCGGCCTAGCCTACACTTACTTTTACCTTTGACTCAGCCCGTGTGTCTCACTGACTCACTACACTCCGGCTACGCTCTGCCCGATCGCCTCGTTTTCCCTTGCGCTCGGCTTCCGGTTATCAGTCTTAACCGCCGTTACGCTATGAAGGAACGTAATCACGGGGCAGAAATTGCTGTTTCGACGGGCCACCCTATCGCCGGGGTTAAAATAGATACTTCGTAAAATAATAACGATCATTATTCGGTCTGCACGGTATGTCGACTTCGCGTCGTACGTCAAATATTATTCGACGTCCGTTTTTATGATTAATTAAATAATCAAGTTCATTTCATCCCGTGAGCTCGTCGCCCGAGAGTTTTCATCGCGCGGCATCGTTTACGGCTCACGCGAGGTTTCTCGACAAGCATCCATTTTCACGAGAGCCGATGCAAAAATAAAAGTTCCTTTAATCGCTGACAGACAGGCACGTACGTATGTACATACATACTTCTGCTGCATCCACTCCGCTCGTCTTTTTCTTTCGCTGAGCTTCAACACCTGCCCCTGTCCAATCACTCGTCTCCGCAACGCGCGCGACGGTTTCCGATCGCAACTGCAGATTGCCCGGCTATCTTGTTTGATTAATCTCGATACCGCGGCCCGAGGTCCGTTCTCGTTACTGAATATTCAAACGACGCGACTGTTTACAGCGAATTTCAACGTGCCACGGTTTCGTTTACCGGGTGAAAAGACAGTTTGGCAACTAGGCGGCCGCGCAATCATCCTTTCGGGGATGTACCCTGATATTTGACGTAACGTACGACCGAGTCGTGAGGATCAATAATTAAGGAAGATGTTCCCGAGGCTCAATGGGTGAACCGTGATCGAAAGAGCGTGTTCACCGTCAACTTGAACAGCAGATCGCAAAGCTCTTTACTTGTTGCTGATGCTTGCATGTCTGGCCCCATGTCTGCCTCTTCGCTGATTGCTCAACTTCGTCTTACGTCTGTGTTCCTCTTCGACTCGCTATTTTATTTTAAAATATATATATTTCACTTCAACCACTGTACATACGTACACTCGCTTCTCTTCGTTACTCAATCTCATGGCAATTGATAAAATTACACCGGTTTATTTGTTTAGTCATATTATTTTATCCGTTACATAAAACTCCGTTCCTTATGTAACCGTATTGACAAGAGAAGAGCGTTTCTACTTTCAGTCGAAGGAAATTGTAAAGTCTGGTATTAAGTTTCATGTCAGGGGGATAGCGGATACACTGTTGACATCTTCGTGAATGAACCGTCGCCGTTTGCCGTGTCAAACAGGCAATTGGGAATTAGTTCGAATCGATGGTGCGACGCGAGCGAGAAAAAGACGAGTGCATACGAGGAAGCAGGGTGAGAGGGAGGGAGAGAAAGGCAGCAAGAAGAAAAATAGCTCGGTTATGATTACGGGTTAGCAGTGGCGGGGGTTGTTCCTGACCACGACCCTCTTTTACCGCTACTGCGGTGTGGCTGCCGTATTAATGCGATACACGATAGCCTGCTGGCTATTAAATAAAAAATATGAGAGCAAAATGGCTGCTTTCGCGGCGATACGTCACCGAGAGGCGTGATTTGTACGCGAGGTGTATAGCTGCTGACTCGAAAAACTCGGCTCGGTCTCTCGCCCGGCGAAAACCGGCGCTGCATTTTTTTCGGCTCCTAAGGTTAATTCACAGGTTCGCGATGAATCCTTAACGAGGCACCGTGCGAACGTGGTTGCGGGAAAAAATTCGGCGTACCTCTGGCTCGGACGGGGATGATAATGGGCCGCGCGGAAGTGCCGTGGAGAATCGGTAAGCACCTGTTCCCGCCGCTAAACGGGATGATCCACGTCGGAAATTTACGACGTTACATTGTATACAACGCTTTGACCGTGGAAGAATTAAATTAAATACCACGATTAAACGAAATTAATAATAAATGTAATAAATATAAACACAACTGTTGTCAATTAATAAGAAAAGTATATTAACGAACAGCGGCTTGGTCACGCGTCTCCGCATTCTTGGCTAGACAAGAGAAGCGCGATCGCGCTCCTTCGCATTTTTAGCATATGAAAAGCGAAGCGCGATAGCGGTTAACCCTTTGACTGCTACAGACGCATATATGCGTCTGGCGAAAGCATCGGTATGGACTAAGGACGCATATATGCGCTCGGTGATTTTCTTATTGTTCTTGTTTCTTAGATGGAAGTCTTTGCTTATGTATACTTCGGATTTGGATAGTTTATATAGTTTTGTTTTTTGTTCATTTTGGAGGGGATAGTGTAACAGTAATTGGACTTTGTACTATATTATAATTTAATACATCGCCGAACTGAAAAAGTATTCAGTCCCCAGTGATAGCTTCGAGTCTGAGTATTCAGCAGTCAAAGGGCTAATATTGCAGCCGCCGAAAATCCTGCGATCATACCGGGAAGCTGGAAGTATTATTTAATAACAAAGAGAGAACAGGGTGTACACCTTCTCTGAGACTCATCGACGATATTAATCAACCGATCTCCGGTCCAAAAGAAGGGAAGAGGAGGGTGAGTGAAAAAAGATGAGGAAGGGTGGACGTTGTTTCTTTTTTTTCAAGGGTGCATCGTTCACCGCGGTTGCGATGTCAAGAAAAGTATGTATCGGCTAAAGGAAAGCAGAGAGAGAGAAAGGGAGAGGTACGCCCCACGCGACGGGGGGTGCGCGCGCGTATCGTGCGCTTTGCTCGGGGTGATAATTTGCAAGAGATGGCAGAAATGGATTGGCAAAGTATGTTCTTCTCGCCGATTGAAAAATACCCTTTTGCCAGAGCGCGTAGGTACTCCTGCGCGTGTTTTATTGGATTGTCCCAACGATTTCAACCTGTTCCCGGGGACCCGGTTGATTAATATCGATACGATGTTCGCGTCGGTCGTAACACCTGAGCTATACTGTAATTATTCTTACATCTACTTGAAGCTTCCGAAGCTGCAATATAGGGAATTGAGAATTATGTCACAGTGTCTTCGAAATTTTTACTAACTGCTAGGCGCCTCGGTATTTTATGACAGTCAGTTGGACTTAATTTATTGCTGCAAATCATGGCAGGAAAGAGTATTTTACGGTGGGCAAATCGTCGCGTGATCCATTAGATGCGAACTATTAATAAATAATTGTTCATTGAGATCGGTCGTAAAGATAACGCCCCAAGACAGACCTCGTTGTACATATTTAACTTGTTTGATCCGTGAAAAAACTCGTAACGGAGGACGCGCCGACGGATTTACGATTCGTACCGGAATTTTCGTGGCGAAAGTGTTGGAAAACGCGCGCTAACTGTCCAGCGTTAGGAAACCCGCCACGAGTAATGCATCCGCGTGCCGCTGAGAAAATCGTAAGTATCCAGTCTTGGGAAAGTATCCGCTTGCACGCTATCTCCGCGAGCCACTGCCCGATTGCTATCTGCGAAATTGTCTTAAATATTCCAGCAGGCTGTGTACCCGGTTTCGTTCGCGTTAAATTATGCTACGATATTGTTTTTGCCATTCACCAAACCGTGGCCCCCGTGTCGGATCATTCAACCCCCTGCAATCGGACGGACAGAATTCGAACGATTTTCAAGACGTGCAGTCAAAGATTTTACAATTATTTAATCTCATTTAGTTTGATTTATTTAGTAATTATTAAATCTCATTTAATTTCAATTATTTGATTATTTTTTAATCTCATTTAATTCCATTTAGTTTGGCTCGTTTTTTCGTTTAGCAAGGGTCGATGACTGAGATCGTATTTCCGCTGCTACTTTTATTAGACGACAAACGTGTAAAGTAGGTACTGAAAGGCGGATCATTCTGATGGAATCGCATGCGAGAGCACCGCTTAAAACGCCATATAATTGGCTAGAGAGGGGGATAAGTATAAAAATTCGATCGCTCAGCCGTAATTTCGTGAGTGTCCGGTGGTGGCGGTCGGCTTGTCATAAACCGGATTTACTGTCGGGCTTCGTAAACTTTATGAGGATCGGCGAAACGCCGTATAACGTGGCCCTATATAGAAGCGACGCGCGAAGCGGGGGGGAAGAGAGGAGAGGAGACAGAGCGTAGGAGGCCGAGGGAAGTCCTCGGTTGGACAGGTTCAAGGAACTCCGCGAATTATAGAAAATACGAGGCCCGGCCGAACGGTTAATTTCTGCTACCCCGTCCCGCCTACAAACGGAATTATTGAAACAGCCCGCGGATGAAACTTTTATCCGGTTCTCCCCGGGATTCCCCCCGAGCAGAAGCTGTTTCGCCAAATTGATCGTTGTTATTAAATACTAATTCCCGGTTCCTCCTGAATATTATTACTATGATCTTAGATATTTACGTCCCGCTTTAGTTTTATTCATTTTAATCATTGAATCGATGTATTCTATTAAACTGCAATAAGATCCATCTTTACTTGCATCCGATTCCAATCGGCTAATTCTTTAACCCTTTGAGCGCTATGAACCCATATATGGGTTCTCGCACAACCATTCGATTTTGGCTATGAACCCTTATATGCCTTGTTACATACTATTGTCATGTTGCTTAATGAAATTTTTGTTGCTTAACCGTTTGAGTCCCAAGCTGCGCTATCGCGCTGTTTATGTTTCATTGAAATTACCCCCTAGCGTTTGAGAATAAACTTTAGATTTTGATGAATTACGTATCATATACATAAGTTGTCTCGCATAGATTAACTGTGCATGCATTTATAATTTCATTTTTCATATATAGAATACGTCTTGCAATTAACTGAAATAAAATAAATAATAGACTATGCAGAAAGAAAACGGAGAATCTTTGAAGCGCTATAGCGCTTTTGGGTTTTTTTCAATAGTGTTTTAAAGAAACCTTCGGGACTCAAACGGTTAATGAAATAAATGGTTATTAAGTCTCTTGAGATCGCTAGATAATTTATTTCAGTTGCAATCAATCTACTCTGCAATGAAAATTCTGTTCAACTTTTAAAAAGTACGTAGCCCGTAGGAATTTTTGTAAAGAGTGACAAGTCCACGGCGCACGTTTGACATCGGACAACGCAGCGTGCAAAGGGTGAACGATAACTGGTACCTTTATTTCATCTCCGGAATATCCTCGCGGCACGGGGTGACGCCGCTCGCATTCGAAACTGTCAGAATGTCCCGTCGAAGGATCAGAGAGGAGCTCGTGGCACGAGCTACGTAACGCAATTAACGAGCGGGCAATTAATAACCGGCCGTTATAGATACCGGCAGGAATCGTTCGATCGCATGGAATCGCGTCCGATGCGTACATACATATGTATGTACGTACGTACCACGCGTGCGAGAGAATCGGGGTACTATATCCCTCTCTGCGCTTAGCCCCGCGGAGTCTTCCTCCTCTCGCTTCCTCTTTCATTATTCCCCGCCCGATATGAACCCGGCGTATATCGCGTGCCCCCACCACGTTGGCCTCACCCTCGCTCTGTTTCTCCCGTGTATGTGCAGCTAAAACGCAGGAAAGGGAACGTAATAGCCTCGCATGATACACCGCCATTAATCCGTGTATATACCCTTCCATACTTTGGAGGAATAGACACCTCGTACGCCTCGGTTTCATAGCCGGTTCATCAGCCGGATATCTCCCCCACCCGTCCGGTCCCCCTCGCTGCCCGTCGTCTCTCCTCCTCGCTGTCTTTTCCTCTCACTCGCGATGATTTAATTTCGCCCTGTTCTCATCTTCGGAACCCCCGACCCTCGTTCGCAGCTTCTCGCCGTCGCTGCATCACCGGCGTGGCCCGTTGCGATTCCGGGGATCGGGTGTCCGCGCCGCTCTCGAGGTTACGAACCGTTTTCGATTCCCCGAGTCACGGCAGGACAGGATGAATGGACGAGCGAGTCGATCGGGTGAATTACGTACGCGTGACGAATACGTATCTCGGTTCGCGTGTAATCGGAGATAATTCGTTCGCGTGGAATCGCTTGGGCTCAAATTGATTTTTGCCACTCACCTGGAGAAACATTTCGCCGTCGAGATGATGATGGTCGTACGCGGCGAACGCGGCCAACTCCCTCGCCCGATAGTGCGAATCGTGGTGCGAGTTCTCCTCCTTGTCTTTGTGCATCACCACTGCAACAGAAATTTGTCAAAACTCAGGCGTACGTCGCGTGTATCTCTTAAAAGGGTTTACGCGATTAGAGCTCGGGTATGGGCAGTCGGAAAGATTTTCAACGGATTCAACGTTGCATCGGTTTTACTTAATGGGCCCGAGATCTGATCCACGCAATTATATCGCGCATATTAAGCAGACGAGCAGCAGGTGTAACAGATCGACGGCTTATTGCAGGGCTTAAAAGGAAGTGTCGCTCACGTCCTGTCACGTATAGCCAGATCTCAGCGACCGTTCTCCATTAATCTCCTGTGTATCCTCGTTCGATGCTTTCGCTGTGACACACGCCATCCCGTTCGGATGTCACTCGTCTGATTACGGGATTACAGAGCTCCGATAACGATAACTCTTCGATGGTGAAAACCGTCGGTTTCCTTCGACGAGATAAAACGCAGCGCGACGTTGGTACACTCGGGTGTTCTTCTTTTACATGGTAACGAACAGCGGATTGTGGAGGATCGAATGAATCATACGAACTAAGTAGGCATTATACGAATTGTAATGAAGCGGTACTTAACTCCTTCGATTGCATAGGTTAACGAAATCATGAATCAGGTAGGATTAGTCATAGGTAGACTCTGGATCTTCATGCGAAATAAATTGTCTGTAGAAGACAAAATCTAAATTTTTATTTTAAAAATCATAATTTGTATATTCTATATGACGTTAGATATTAAATCAATTTTTTATGATTTCTTATATTTCAATAAATGCGTAAGATCGTAAATCTATTTTTCTAATACGTTCGAACGAGGCTGGTAGTTTTTATTTTGTAAGAAGGAACAATTTAAAGGATTTAAAGGAGATTCCAATGGAAGTGAAACCCATCGCGAGAAGCATTCGCGCGTACCGTGTCCGGGGATCGGTGAGGCTCCCGAGGTCGACACACGATTTTCGTATCATTTACACGAAGAAACCGATCGCAGCCGGGTAAAATACGATATTTCAGGAGTTTCATGCCGAGGTAAAGTGAAAGCACCACGGTATCACCGTGTACGAATAAGAATAAGACCACCTGCGAGCTTACGCCGGACCGCGCTCGGATGATGCGATCGTACGGAGATGCGTTTCGAAAGTGAACAGCATACCTCTCGCGTTCATCGTCAAAAGGGTATCGATGCGTGCGACGAATACAATTTAACATCTGACAGAAGCGTGTTATCAAAATCTTAATTAGAAAAAAGAAAAATTTAAGGAATTTTTTAAGGAACCTTTTAAGGAATTTATTCGAAATCATTCGGAGCATGGGACAGTAACAGGTTGGCCCGTTCGGGAACAGGAAGGAAGATCAGAGATTCGCCGAGAGGAGAAGACGCGTGCAGGAAGGATGAGCAACGCGGAGGTTGTTCTGTTGGTGAATAGTGGCACGCAATGTCGTGAAGCCGCTGCACTGCCACGCGACGACCCTCTGGGACCGAGCCCCATTAAGGACCGTGGCCCGTCGTCGTTCGGATAACGGCGTATCGCAGGATGAACGACGACGCGCTTTATTTACCCTCGCGACAATTCGATTTCCAATGCCCCGTGGCTGGACAAGATACCGCGGCTAACGACCGTGGCTAATGTTTCCCCGATCGACTCTACGTTTCCGACGAGGGTCCCACGAATGATCCATCGAACGAATTGATTCGAACGGTCAGCCAACGGTGTAACAAAATTCCGCGACTTTTTTTCGTACGAACGAAATCAAGATTTCATGTTTTTACATTAATTGTTTCGCATTAGCATGACGCGTAATTGACCGTGATTACGCGGTATCGTCGTGCAAAACAGCGATTCTATGGGAAGATCTGCGCGTGTCGCCGGAAGAAAGGTGTCACGGAAACAACGAAAGAAACGTGGAATAAAGAAAACCGTGCCCGCAGATACGGATCGATCCGTGAAACAACGGCAACGAGAGACGATGAGCCCGTGAGATCGGGGTTAATATAATTGCGTTTCCTGCGGTTCGCGAGGACCGGAAGCTGACGGAATGAAAAGCAGCCCTGACGATCGGAATGCGCGGACCGGAGAAGCGAGACGACTGTGCAAGGCACACAGTCTATACGTATGTATTGTACGCGAGCGTGGTGCCTTCCATGGGCGCGTGAATCTCTGCGTGTGCACGCTTTGAAACGCGTGAAACACGATCTTTACGCCGGGGGAGCGAAAGTTTGTGCCTGTCATGCTTGTTTGCCGAACGATTTAGGCTACATTTACACCCGGCACGCTTACTAGGTCGACAGTGACGGGGGACTGAATTAGTTAATCTGTTTGACTATTGGGCGTGGACGTCTGTCGTTTTCACCGATGTCACCTCCTTGATTTCTGGATATACAAACTTATTAATCCGAAGGAACAATTTTTATTAATGTGTGTTAAATGGGATGACTATTGATTGATGGGACATAATGAAAGAGGTCTGACAGTAAGAAATTACGAAGTACCAGTAGTATGTACCAGTAATGTATGTAATGTATGTAACCAGTAGACCACGTGTATAGGAACGATCAACCAACGAAACATAGAACGTCCCAACAATCGACGTTTCCTAATTGAAATCGCATCTGACATCGGTCATTCCATTAATCATTGATTGATTATTTGCTCAAGAAGATAATCACTTACTTAATCATTCACTTTTTTATTAATGTATGTTAAATAGAGTTATTACTAATTGATGGGACATAATGGAAGAGATCTGACAGTACGAAATTACAAAATAACCAGTAGACCACGTGTATAGGAACGATCAACCAACGAAACAT
>SHCU01000127.1:99476-113907 GCA_004307685.1 Ceratina australensis
ACGAAATATCGATTTCTAATCCGAAAAGCAGTATCAATGCTCGAACCGAAGAATACCACAAGTAGCTATTGCGAAAAACGTTGCTGTTGCACATCTGACGTGCAGAAAATTTGAAGGAAACTCAAACGTCTTGAAATTATTACTCTCTTAGCAGTATTAAAGAAGTACCAATATTTTACGATCTAATTACATAATCACTATGCCCAAACTCGATTTACGACTTGACAGGAATTGTAGTTGAGAAATGAAGTGTTTTAAATTGTCAAAGATCGCATGGGACGGAGAGAAATGGTTACTCGAACGCAGGTATTCGTGATCTTCGAAGGGGTGGCCTCGGCTCGGAGGGGGTTGCGAGTTATCGCGGGGCTAAATCAGACCGCAATTAGCGGGCGAAGCCGGAAGCCCGCAAACCGTGATACCACTCAAATTCAAAATTTCATTAATTAATGTGCCCCGAACGAATAATATCTCTCCCTTCTTTTTATTCCGGTCCGACCGTGTTCCAACGTCACGGAACACGCCTGCCTCGAGATATTTACGACGATATTCGTTACTTTATTCGTTACTGTCCAACGGCGACAATGTTTGATAATTATCTGTTATAAAATTACTAATTCAACACACGAAAAATATGTATATACTCATTAATCTCTGTGATGTAATTAATAGTTCGATAAGAAACAACGTACTGCTCCATTTTCTTTCTTACCGAAACAATCGTATTTACGATTTTCTTGATAATGAGTTCCGAGTTGGCGATGATGATGATGATTGGAACGAAGAATAAAGCAGCCGAGAAACGCGTTTTAAGACACTGGAAACCCTTCGCGGTGGATCGCAGCATGGACGCGCGCGGATCTACAGCTAATCCACTTATGGTATCCGATGTCGAATACACTGTCCGGTGTTCGGTTTCACCGTAAATAACGAGGCGAGCCGGCTAATTCGCAAATCTTCTCAAAGCGCGAGACGATCCCGTGCGAGTGCCATGATCCGCGTGATAGAGAGACGAACCCGTCACCAGGCATACTTTTAAGGCAGGGGCTCGTTTTCGCGGATTAACCCCCGACAGCTCGAACACCGTACACTACATTCTTGTGTTACCGATACTCGATTCCTTTTAATTTCATTTTTTATTTAAAAGGATCAAATTAATTTCGCAGATTAATTATATTTATAAACGTGTCTTCTTTGACTCGACCTTTTACTTTTATTTAAACCCTGAAGTTCGACGAAAGTACTGAATTACGTGAAAATGAAGGATTGGCTAATTTTGAGATTGAGAAGACTCATCTGGTTTCAGCGATAACATCCCGGTCCTAGAAGTATCAGAAAGAACTTCTTCGACTCGACCCTTCGCTTTTATTCAAAGCCTGAAGTGCGACGAAAATACTGAATTACGTGAAAATGAAGGATTGGCTAATTTTGAGATTGAGAAGGCTCATCTGGTTTCAGCGATAACATCCCGGTCCTAGAAGTGTCAGAGAGAACTTCTTCGACTCGACCCTTTGCTTTTAATTAAAACCTGCAATTGGACGAAATTACGTGAAAATGAGGGATTGGCGAATTTTGAGATTGAGAAGACACATCTGGTTTCAGCGATAACATCCCGGTCCTAGAAGTGTCAGAGAGAACGTTGAAGGTGTTGTCGCGGCGCGATGCCTGCATGCTCGTGAATCTGGCCCCGCGATGTGGATTCCACCGAGGGGGACCGCTCATTAGCATCATAATAACGAGCCCCTATGTCTTTGGGCACGTATTTACGATGCCGTGATCGCGCGGCTGATGCCGCGTATCGGTGCCGCGTATATATCCGACGCGACGCAACGAAGGTGTAAGGTAACATCGCGTAGGACCACCTTGGGCGGCTGGATTTGTAACCCCAGTGCTCGTAGAAACCGAACGGTGAACCATTTCGAATCGAGGAGGCGAGCTTGGAGTTTAATCAGCGGTGAATAATGGTTAAGAATCTGGTTAAAATATCATTCGTGTAAACAAGAGAGGGCGAGGACGAGTCGGATGGATATAAAGTATCATCGCGTCCCATTGCGGACCACCCTGAAGCTGTTCTCAGCCGGCCCACTCCTGGGCATCACCTGTCTCGAGCTACAAACGGCTAACTGACGACGCGATTACATACTTCGAGACCAATTTCGCGCAACATTTGTTACTGCTACTTTCTGGCCGCCGCGCCGGTATCTTAACCGCATCGCGCCCCGTGATCCGTTCGCTCTCTAATTCGCTTTAACTCATCCACTGCTCCAGGTGTATTTAACAATTTTGCAACGTTATTCCGTCTCCGCAAAAAAAAAGGAATGCACAGAATAACAACCGGAATATTATATTAATCTTGACGCTGCTACTTTAAATAATTCCACCTCTGCATATTTCGTTACCCTTAACACCTCCCTTCGCGCTAACGAAGATCATATTTAATGGTCCGCATTTCTCAGAAATTTTGGCCGCCGGGGACACCGAGGATGGAATTCAGTGGCGGATGCTCATTCGCAGGGATAGCAAATAGGATGAGGCCTGGTAGCGAGAGATCATCTGCATAATGACGTGCCCCGAAACCAGGCCTCCGTTTATTTCGAGCAATTGCTATGCATCTGGACTGGACGGGAACGGGAATCCTGTAAACCCGCTTTACGAGCTTGTCTGATTGATCCCTTCGCGGTCGATATCGATCGTTATCGATCCGGCCGAACCGCCAATGTTTCTTTAATTACGCGTCGATTCTGACAACTCTTCCAAGAAACTCGACGATGCATTCGTACATCGATTGTTTGCCCTCCTAGCCTAATGTCAACGTTTCAGAATTATTTTAAAAAATCTCTCGTAACGCGACTGTACATTTATTATTAGAATCAAGTACAGATTTCAGAATCACCCCATTGTGAATTTAAAAAGTAAATTGTGCCACTGCGAAATGATCGCATAACCGGAAAAGGGAAAGCGTTAGGGTGGAGTAGGTGAGTGCAAGAGGGTAAAATTCACTTTTACTTGGCGGTTCGTACGTCGGCATCGGCACCGGACTCGATCTCCGCGTGTAGAGAGCAACTTCGATAATTCCAGGCCCAGCCAGGACAGGCTGGCGCACGCGCCTCCGGCCGGAAGTACTTAAATCCATCATGGCGTCCACCGGAAACCGCCTGAGTCACTCGCGTAATCGTACCTCCTCCCGATGTATCGATTTTCCTGGACGCTTCTGCGAGACCTGCCTCGGGCTGACTTCTCCTTTATCTCGACTCTTTCCGTCGCATTTATTCTCTAGCCGTAACGCGACAAATCGCGACCGATTGTTTCTGTGACGCGATCAAGAAAATTGTTTCGATTGAACCTCTCCGAAACTTCTTATTTGACGCCTGATGAAAAATTTTAATTGCATTTAATTCGTTTAATGAAAAGAATCTTTCGGCTAGCCTGAGAACGGTTGTTAATCGTAGAAGATATCCAAGAAAACTGTTTCGATTCAATCCCTCGGAAACTTTTTATTTGACGCCTGATAAAAATTTTCACTTGTATTTAATTCGTTTAATGAAAAGAGTCTTTCGGCTAGCCTAAGGATAGTTTTTATTCGTAGAAGATATCCAAGAAAATTGTTTCGATTGAACCTCTCCGAAACTTTTTATTTGACGCCTGATGAAAAATTTTAATTGCAATTAATTCGTTTAATGAAAAGAATCTTTCGGCTAGCCTGAGGACGGTTGTTATTCGTAGAAGATATCCAAGAAAATTGTTTCGATCCCTCGGAAATTTTTTATTTGACGCCTGATGAAAAATTTCACCTGCATTTAATTCGTTTAATGAAAAGAGTCTTTCGGCTAGCCTGAGGACGGTTGTTATTATTTGTAGATGATATTTAAAAGCCAGAGCGGGGACGATTATTTTTTTAATTTTAATTGCTCGGTTCAGGCCTTGTTTATCAGAATTTTCGCGAAATCTCGGTCGTCCCACTTACTCAGGGACCGATCGTATCGTGCAATTTCGTGGCGGTGTAATTGCACACGGGACGCGCGTGTGCGCCAACTGCTGATTTATCGCGAGCCGTTACGTGTGACTAGCTGCAGCTAGCGCCCGACTATTCCTTCCTGCGATTGAACATTGTTGAACGTTTCGAAATTTCGAAACAATCTCACCTCGGTACCCATATCCCGCCTGGATATGTATACGCTACTTAATTCCTCCGAATATTCATCCTAACGATCCTTCGTAATTCGAAACGATTCGAAGACCGTCAATTCTCAAAAGAAAATTACACGCTGCCGTCCGAGGTTCAAAAGTTGAAAATTCCACAGTATCTAGCTGCATGAAATTGCACAGTAGGCAAAGTTAGGCGGTTGCTCGCAATCGACTGCGCGGGTACGAAGGACGTATCCAACGAATCCGTAATTTTGCGAAATCCTAATTCGCGATAACGAATTGGCCTCGTGTAGTCAGCGTAGAGGCTAATCATTCTTGATCGTCGGAGCAGGCATTAATCGTTAAAAAACGACGTGAGGTAGCATCGAGACGGAGGTAACAATGGGAAGAGGGAATAGGACGTACACGCCCCGGTCGCTTTATCGTCGGTGCGCGTTAGAAGGAAGAAGAAGGTACCAGAGGGTGGTCGTTTCAGGCCACGGCTGAGATCGATAAAGTCTGCCACCGAGAAGGTTCACCGCAACCCTCCTCGCGGGTTAACTCTGCCAGTCAATTGTTCTCTAATCGTAAACTTCTGAAATGACTTTCGTCCGTGAAAATCGATTTCGTCTACGCGACGACGACGACGACGCGGCCTGGGCCAGTTATCATTTTCTACCGAGGCAATTACAACCTCCTAGGATCCGCGAGACTCACTCACCGATTCGTTGCTGCGGTAGATCCTTTTATTTGTGAACGTAATAACAAGATTCGTGTAATTATTGTTATTATAGGAGTGTCTAATTAAACGCGAGTCACGAAGAATACCGGTTTTATTTGTGGAACACGGGTAAGCCCCCGGGGGTTGGTCCTACCCGCGACCGCGCCGTTTCTAGGTTAAAGTACTATCTGTATTTATGCAGCTCTATACACCCCATCGTCCTCCATTAAATCATAAATGAATCATAAATTCGCGATGAATAAAATCACATACCGTATCCGATGCAATCATCACCAGAAGCCAACCGCAAGGATCCTATCTTTTACAATAATCACCGATTTATTTGAAAACAGATTTGATACGAAGATATGCAAAATACCAGCGAAAAGAATTTTCTACGCTTATCAATTTTCGCATTGATTAATAAACTACAGGAAAGCGGAGACGATGAAATCGACTGAGCATGCAGTACGGCACGTGTCAGCCGTCTATGGAAAGAGGGGAATTCACAAGAAATATATAGACCCAACGACAGGGGTCAGCGGCATTTTTAACCACCGGTTACCGTAGCCCTGATACGCCCTAGCCCTTACAACGAGATCTATAAATCCTTCGGCCGGGATCAAGCGTGGCGCTGCGCTGGACTTGCCTACGGATCAATCGTGGGTCGCCTCGATTGATATTAATGACACCTTTTAACCCCTTGCCCAGCTACCGAGCTGGCTGGTCCGGGCGAATATCAGAAATCGCTCAGAGAGCCAACGGTGAGTAACCGCAACCGGTCGTCATAAATCTTCGTACTCGATTTCGAACGTTTCGCAGACAGCCTTGAATCATGACCTGGTTCGAGTCCGTCTCTAGTAGCGAAGCGTTTCTACTCTGTAATAAATGTTTTATCACACCGACCCTATTAAGTTCGATGAATTTTTTAGTCAAATTAATTATTACGTAGATTCGATTTCTTCGACTGATCTACTTGTAATTTTTGTTAACGATCGATTCAGCTACTACAGGACCGATAGAGACTGGGACGAGCGGGATGGCCAATTGGTATTAGCAGAAATGTATTCATGCCACGAATCATTTAATAGGCCTAATGAAATGCGCTGGTAATTACAGAGTGTGCCGGGAGTCATTCATATTGCATGAGAGAGGTACCCGGGGTAGAACGCGAGGTGATGCATGCCCCGCGCTGTCGCTACATTGAAACACATGTTGCGAATTTCTAACAGCACCCGCCGACGATGTCAACTTCTCGTTCTACCTTCGTTTTATCCTAACGGGCTGCTCACGCCATCCACCGGATATTCTTCATCTGTTCCTTATATGCACGCGCTTTCACCCCACGATATTTCCTCTCCTCTCGTATCGAATTCCTCCTCATTTACAATCCCAATATATTTCCTAATATTGTAAGTCACGTGTACTATTTTCTTTTTTTTTCCAAGTGACGAAGAAATTTTTGATTATTTTACTATTAAAGTTCGTATAAATTAGTCATCGTATCATCTCGTCGTTAGCCAGAGAAGTCAACGATTAATTCCCAATGCTTTTATACCCAGCCGGTTTGTCCCCGTTCGCGGCCACGTACCTGGCACGTGTGCCTTTCTGGAATCGTAACAACAACGTTCCCCACGGTCGTCGTACCTACGGGATACCACCCTTTTCGTATAATTGCTTTGTTTATCGTCCCCAATCAGGACGCCGCTATTAGCATATAGGCGAGCCCCGTGTTCCCAGCTACCTCGCTTTCCTTTTTTCCACCTTCTGATTCTTCACGTTCGAGGCTACGTCCTCTTCGTCAAACTCGACTCGCCGAAACTACTTCATATCGCAACGGTTCTACTATAAAAAAGTACGCGAGTTTTTCGATCCTGATTTACATTGAAAGAACGGGAACTATTCGAAATTGGTTTTCGGCATTCCGCCAAGGAGCTACCCCCTGCGTCGGGGGCAATTAACATTTTCCTAGCGTGACGCATTTCGCCGCCTCCGGTTGTTCCTCGTTTTTCAAACCGCTTCTCCGCCGATTCCAGGGATTTCGTGGCGTCGCGTCGCCCGAATCAATTCCACGTGCCGATGCATATTTATGAGTCCAGTTCCATCCGCCCGTCGCGGTCGATACTCGCGATCCATTCGTCCGACTGAATAATTGATTCGTCCGAATATCTGTTCTCTTTTTTTATTCGCGCGTTAAAATTTCTCAATGGATCACGAATAAATATCGCTACGATATTAAAAGAAACAGATCGATTTTTATTAATAACACCTGGATTAATTGTGCTTCTGATTTTTGAGAATCGATCGACAGATGCAACGAGTTAAGATGTAGGCGGCGGTGGGAATCAAAACTCGACGTGATTCAGCGAGAAACTCGAGGCACAAGGTGTGACGAACGAAAATGACACGGTGAGCTGGTTATCGCGACAGGGTGAGGCGCGATTAGCGCCGCTTTTATTCCCGCAGCTGCGTTCCCCGCACCGCGCGACCCTAATCGAACTCGAATTGGCCAGGTGACGTCGATAACTGGCATCAAAATGCTTTAAGAAGATTCCAGATGCGTTCTCCATTTACTATTACGATTTTCAGGGACCCAATCAACCACTATTTTCTACGAGATAAATGCATTATAAATTCCCGACTATTATTTACAAAGAGGGGAAATTTAACTATCGAAAATTTTGGAAAGCGAAGCGACTAGCTTTTTTCACAACGGAAGGAATACAGAATGGAGAATCTTGTCGAGTACTCAGTGCCGTCTCGTCTTCGAGTAAGAATCCTTTCATTAAAGACCACGCGGTCTCAAGTGGAATCACGGGACGGACCGAGTGTGAAACAACGAACGGAGAATAACGCGAGAGGAGTCGTCTCTTTCTCTCGGTGGATGTGGACCATTATTTACAAACAGGGGAGATTTATCCATCGAAAATTTTGGAAAGCGAAGCGACTAGTTTTTTTCACGACGGGAGGAATACAGAATAGAGAATCTTGTCGAGTACTCAGAGCCGTCTCGTCTCCGAGTAAGAACTCTTTCATTAAAGACCACGCGGCCTCAAGTGGAATCACGGGACGGACCTAGTGTGAAACAACGAACGGAGAATAACGCGAGAGGAGTCGTCTCTTTCTCTCGGTGGATCTGGACATTATTTACAAACAGGGGAGATTTATCCATCGAAAATTTTGGAAAGCGAAGCGACTAGCTTTTTTCACGACGGGAGGAATATAGAATAGAGAATCTTGTCGAGTACTCAGAGCCGTCTCGTCTCCGAGTAAGAACCCTTTCATTAAAGACCACGCGGCCTCAAGTGGAATCACGGGACGGACCGAGTGTGAAACAACGAACGGAGAATAACGCGAGAGGAGTCGTCTCTTTCTCTCGGTGGTTCTGGCAAATGAAAGAGGGTACCGCGGTGGGATTACGTGATTCGTGGCGGCGATTCGCCATCAGTGTCAGTCTAATGAAGGCCTCTAGGTAACACGAGGCTCGGGCCACGGCGGGACGTCGCGCCGTGCTGGCGACCGTGATCGTCTTTCAGGCTACGCAACCCCCTCGAGAATCCACCGCGGGAATCACCGTGAAACGACCTGTACATCTTGCTCTGCCCTCTCGCCGCGAGAAGAATGGCGCTGTCAAAAGGGGCACCGCGATTAGGAATCACGACGAAACGCGCCAATTCTTTCGCTCGTTTCGTCCCGACTCGAAAATGGACCCTCGCCGATCTATCATAACCGCGGCTGTTCCAGGTAACAATTTGTCACTCGAGGATATTTGCGATTCTACTAGCTAAATCTTCTGACTAGTTTTCCGTTTAGCTTCACGTACAGCCTCACGAATAACCGTGTTACAATTTTAATCCGACGAAGAATCGGTTTCGTTCTCATCAAGAGATATTATCTGTCATTCAAGCGATCGTCCGGCCGATCGTTGATGATCAAACGGGTGGGCGGTAGCATGAAATCTAAACGGCGAGCATCGATGGCCACGTGGAGGTTCGTTCGCAGCTGTGGGCCTTTCGAATATCGAGGAAAGAGCGTACATAATTCCGGGCTCCCTCTTTCTCCGGCTCGTATACACACTGTGAGATACGCCAGGTGCTTCTTACGGCGGGCCAGGTAGAGATGATAGATTTACAGCGAATCATTTTACACGCCTATTGCTGCTCAGCTCGGCACGAAGAAATATTATCGACGTTAACTCTCGAAATGCGACGGCGAGGGGGCGAACAAAGAGGAGAAACTGAAACGCGATCTCGTGTCGCCTCAACCCGTTTTTCAAGCTTTCCTCTCGCCGATCCGACCGCGTTTCCCACTCGAAATCCCATTACGCGTGCGGTTCATCAAGAAATGAAAAACCGAGCCTCTCTCGTTGTACGATCATTCCAGCGAATTTTTTCTCCATCTATGGGAATGTTTCGTCGCAGGCGTCGAAACCTGTCGCGCATTATTTAATAGTCAAGGCTCATGAAGTCAGCGGAACTAATCGCGTTACACCCATTGCGTACCAGGATACGCTCGATCGAGTCCCCGAAATCATCGGATCAATTCGTGGAAGCATGAAGTCTCTCTCGCCGGTGAGATTTGTTCGCGGCGAAACATTGTCCGGGCTACCGGGTGGAGTCGGGCACGTTTTGAAAGAAGCGTAGACGAAGCGACGTCTCATCCGAGCCGGCAGACGGATCTTCCGGGCGAGCGAGCGTGATCGCGAGCCGCGAGCAGGTCCCGTGGCGATCGATCTGTACGACGCGACGGGGTCGAGGCCGATCAACGGTGCCTGCTTTCCCACGAACTCCGCCGAAACCAGCGAAGGAGAAGCAGAAATATCCGAAACGAAACGGGCGAGAGCCCGAGCGGACCCTGCGGTAGGGTTCGAACGGATTCCAGAAAATCTGGCTGTTCTCTCGGCACCGAGAGAAAGAGTCCGCGTATACAGACGGCGAGGAGGAGGAACGGGTACGATACGAAAATAAAAAGAGGACCGTCGTGTGTCTCGAGTGTCGGCTCGAGAAGAGAACCGAACGCAGAAACGAGCGGCGAAAAGTGACGTGGCGCGACCTGCGGCGCGTAGGTATGCGTGCACGTGAACACGCGTCGTGTGCACGCACACACGCGAGCGCGCAGAAGCGTTTTTCGCTTTTGGGATCGCTTTTGGGTGCCCCGGTTGCGTGGATCGCGAGGACGATGAGATTTTCGAGCGTAAACCCGGCAGCCGGTTCGGCGTCTCAGCTTTCATGCTTCCAGACCGCGAGCCTCGAAAAACGACCGAGACTTTTCAAGACCAACGCCACCAGCCCGCTTTCCCCTCACTCGCGGTCTTTTTGTTGTCCGGCTGTGCGGCCCCGGGAACTCGGAGAGCTCTGCGCCGGGCCCCGCGTAAAGTGAATAAGGAACCGATGTTTGCACCTTCCCGTGCGGTCGGAGCCCCCGGCCTTTGCTTTTAAAAATGCCGTTCGACTTAAAATAAACGAAACCGCAAAGATATCGTTGCGACCGGACCACGGTTACCGTTTCGTTTCGATCGACCCGAGCTACCATCTTCGATTCGGCGTCGACAGCGTTCCCTAGTCTTACAACTGAAAATAGAGAACAGACCCGTTTCACGGCAGCTGCTTTCGAGAAATAACGCGTTCGTATCATACGTAACGCTTTATTAATAATTATCCCTACTTCGATGCTAGTAAACGCAGCTGATGCCGGCGCAAAGCGTTCGCGTGCCCGCACATTTGCGTATCTCTCGTTAAGGAAATTGAAAGGGCTAATCAGAATATGCCATTCACTTCGCACACTTATCTACGCCGATTCATTACGGCCAACGTGACTTCGATTATCCGTTCGCGTTCATGCGTGCGATCCCACCGCATCGGGATCCACGGTTTTCCCGTGGTTTTCAATCTCCCGTGTAATTCCGATTCGAACTACTGGCAACCGATGTAGACACTCGTAGATCAAGGTGCTACCGTAAACCCCTCGCCGATAAAACTCGCTGGATCTACTTGCCCGTAAATCAGTTTCATCCTCCCAGTCCCACGAGATCGAGCGCGCGTGGTCGCGGCTGATCTGTCTCCCGATTCGTTTCGCCGAGTTTTTTCCCCGTTCGTTCGTTTTCTATCCGGGCGATCGGCGCGTACGCGCGGCAAGACGTCCTCGCGCGAGTCGTTCCTATTCCTGTTTCGAGGAACAGGGTAGAGACGACGCGGCTGGTTACTTGCACGTGGGTCGCTAGCCGCGATACCGCGAGCCTGATGGAATATTAGCGAGCTCGTTACCGTTCGCACGGCGATCATCAGCCAACGATCATCATATTTTAGCTTGATATCCGACGATTTACCTTGACACCATGCCGCGAGATGGTAATCGATACGACGCGTTTCCTCGACGACCGCGATTCGGTCTGCCTTGTCCCGGGATGGAATCTCTAAAAACGACTCGCCGGCGAGCCTCGCGGAGCCGTTCTCGAGTTATGCCGGGTTTTAAATCGAAATTCTAAGTACCATCCCCTCGCGTGGGAAATATACGAAGTACGAGGATGTTGAACTAACAGTTCTGCGTCTATTAACATTGTACCTAGCGATCGTAATCAGAAAGAGAGTTTTAATCAACCTGACGACTACAGAGACAATTAATTAATTTCTATTCCTGTTGACGGTAAAAAATCGTCCGACAGCCGCGCCCATAGGCATTACTGAACCAGGCTCGTACGCTTTTCCCTGGAACAATTTGTAAATCGGTAATCGTATCGAACGTATCGTTGAGTCGATCGCTACGGAGAAACGTTTCGTAGCGCAGAATAGAAATAACGCGTTGGAAAATGGAATTCGTTCACGGGTAATCAACGTTGTGGGTAGAATCGGAAAGAGGGTTGCGGCGAGCAACCCCCACTTAGCTAGTCGATTCGCCGCTAGTCTTTTCGCCCGACCGTTGCGTTGTCCATCCAGGCAACAACATTTCGGCCCCCTTCGGACAGCGTGACAAGAGAGAACGCGCGGCGAGAGTAACGGAGAAAAAGGTAAAAAGGGAGGGCCAGGTGGTGATGCGATGATGCGATCGCGCCATATGCTGCGCCCTCTAGGGGACCATACATATATGTATACGCGCCTACTAATTAATTCCCAGGCCTTTGTTCTAGCCGGACAGCGCCGGCGAAATTACCCCCGGTACCTTAGCTTTTAGGTGACGCCAGGCAACCGATTCGAAAGTTTATTGGCTGTTGTTTATTATTCTAACCCTTCAAGTGCGGAGTTTCATTTTAGAAATCTTATTCTCATCTTCCGGCTATGAAACTCGCTGCACAATGAGAGAAACAATTCCAATTGAAAATAGACAATCGGTATTCCGTCCGCAGGAAGCGATCAGGGTGAACCGCGGAAGCAGCTCGGAATCCCGTAAAACGGATGGATTATCCAGTCGTCTCGGACCATTGAGTGCCACGCGAGCCAATTAAATATCCATCGACTGGTCGAAAGAGGAAAGGCAAGCGTATCGTTTTCAGTGGTGGTGGGTCTCGGGAACAACAGAGTAGAGATACATCGAACAGGGGTTGTGCGCCTGGGGACCAAGTGGCGGGGGGCACAAGTGGCACAACATGGTGGTGAAATAGGGGAGGCGAATGACTGGTGTCGGTTACACGGGCTGGCACTGCAGCCCGTGTTTCGTTCTGCTACCCCTGCGGTTACCTGCCAACCCCTCGGCCCCCTTTACCCCCTCGTATCCCGGCTACACCGTTAAGGAACGATGTATTTATATTTCTATACGTTCATCGTTTTGACCCACCGCCCGTGTAGGCGCGCTACTCCCCGCCGTCATTAACGACGCTAATCATTTCCACGGAACGAGCTTGCCGCTTTTCTTACGACCAAGGGGATTTAGCTCGTGTTTTGCGGGCTAGTTTCGGTCTTTTGCGGATTTCTTCGTCGTATGGGCGATAGAATTCGTTATGGAACGGGATATCGCGAGCGGTAAAAAAAATTCTATGTTCACACGAATCTATACGTACGAACCCTGTGCCTGACCGAGCTACCTGATCCTGGGATCCGTGGACTCGCGGCGTACCGTAGGAGAGAAACAAAAGTAGAAGCAATCGTCTGATGTGCCGACCGCGAGAGATTCGAATGGGACCGTGCACGGCCGTGACCTCTGATCGTGGAACTAATCCAAAGTACGCGTATCATGACGGCATCACGGCGCATTAAATGCGCCGTGTGAAGTCACCGGTTGATCGATGACGATTATTAGTTAGTGGACCGGCCGGACGTCACAAAAGGGCCTCGGCCTTTAAATAATCGGGCGACTCTTGACGAGCGATTAAAGGTTCTGTCTCATCGTCGTTGCCTCCGAGCGGAGATTGATGCCCGGCCGTCTGCGCGCTGCGAGAAGAATCAGAAATATTGCATCCTGTTTGAACGTGTCCCGCGCAAGGAACTCGTTCTCCGCTCTATTCCCTCTCGGTTATTAGAACGACAACGAGCTAAAAATCATTCGTGCCTATTTTCTATGGCGTTCCTTTCACCGGGATTGCCGGCCCAAACGAGAACTCAGATTAGCGTCGAAACGATTTTTTATTCAGACGCTGACTGTTCGGGCTAGCGTCGAAAGGCATTCGGTGAGAATACGAATTATTGGAAAGTCGCTCGTTGCAAATCGAAGGGTTCGGATTAAATATGCACCCCTCTGGAACTCTCTCGCTTATGCACCCTTTTGACGCCCCGTTACGTTGCTGAATAAAATATCGTCCGCTTCGATGTTGTACATTCTTGGAGACCTTAGTTTCAACGTTACACTCATTCTTACAAGCACGATATGCGACTAAACTGCCACTCCGAGGTATTGGTACGTAAAATGTAATTTATCCGGGGTAATCGTGTCTCTCCTCGAAAGGCATTGTTAGCTCAAATTAATTTCTTTGTGCCTCCAAAGGTAACGGAGATGTATGAGTGACCCCATTTAAATGCCCCACCCATCGCACGGCTTCACTCATAAATATTTGCTCACCCCTCGCCGTCGTTCCATCGCCGCCTCACCGTAATACATAAATATTTCTGTCTTTTCTTTTTGTACACCTTATCTACCCGGTCGGTCTACACGGTAACTCTCATAATTGAACCGAAAACATATTTCGAGTGATAAGAACTGAAACATTAAAATGGAACGATGTTCGGTAGAAAACAATGTGAAGATCAAGCGCTTCCTTGCTGGTCGACGTAATCGAGGTGTCCTTGCCCGAGAATCGCGATTATTAAAGATACCTGACCGCGATCATTTCGAAATAACCTCGGAAGTTGCGCGCAAAGTTTGCGCCGCGCTTTCACCGGTCATCGCGATCATTATGAAACGCGGTGGCACACCGATGCCGATTAAAAACATTAATTGCATAAACCGGTAATTAACTGAATCATCGCGGTCGGCCCGGCGCGCACGTAGTGGCGTAATTTTCCCGATCCCTCAGATATCTCTCTCCGGATGTGTAAGCAAAACGTCTTTGATTTATCAACGGTGCTGTCGTTACGCCGCTGAGCAGGACACCGATATTCTTGTCCTTATCACAGGAAATAATTAACCACGTTTCCCCCCCTCTCTACCCTTCTCTCTTCCACT
>SHCU01000127.1:123496-136798 GCA_004307685.1 Ceratina australensis
ATCGACGTCTGTCTCTTTTCAACGCGATTTCCATAGCCGGGCAAAAGCGGCTCGGCCGCGATGCCACGGATGGCAGGTTCTCCTCTCGTTAAAGGGATTCTCCGGGCGAATCTGCTCGTTTTTCTTCCATCGCTCTCTGTAATTACGCGCAGCTAGCCTCTTTTTCCTGAATATGTTAATGAAAATGTGTTCCGCGCATGCTACGTACGTACGTACACGGGCAGCTCCTCGCGTCTCGCCTACTCGCGACGCCGGTTCAGGCTCGCGGAAAGATCCGCCTGCAGCGATGAAAATACGATATTTCGGCGTCTAATTGTTTAATTAAGAGCGAGCGCGAGCCGGTGATTACTCGAAGGCGGAATAATTGACACCCGTTTGAAAATTCAACTTTGATTTCCGATTCCGGCGCGGAGATTTTAATTACGGTTTTCGTTTGTTGATCCCACGGCTCGATAGGATGTTCGATCGTTCAATTAAAACCGGTACAATGCCGAGTTGATAATCAGCGCCTACGCGAATAGAAATTAGCAGGTTGATTGTTCAATTACTCGCGAGATCGGTATCTATCAGGGTAATCATAGGCAGGTAATTAAATTCTGCTGCTTACAAATGTTTTTATTCAAATCGCATCGATATCAAGAAACTCACATCGACTCGCGAGCGATGTTAATTGCGCGAAAGTGTTACAAATATTTACCACTTAATCGAGAACACTCAGAAAATTCTATTAGATTACCCGAAAGATTTTGTCATACAGGTTCGTATTCTCCGATCGAATGCGTTCGCGTACGTATAACGCAACGACAGCTTGTCGAGGTAGGCAAACCTCAAAAGGCGAAACTCATTCCTTCTTCCCGTAGATCTCGATCGCAACAAGCGGCGGATACCGAGATCGGCGACACGTAAACGCGTGCACGCGCGGAAAAATTTCTAACTAGCTTCGCTGCAGCCGGATTTTCATATAAAAATATTCAGAGAACTCTCATGGTCGGTGAACGCGTGCTTGCGAAGATCGCTATCCGACGGTTGGTTCTCTCTCCGTGCATGCTAACGGCTAACGGGCAACATGAAAAAAGAATGAAAAAAGAAAAAAAAGGAAAAGCACCGCAAAAAAGGGAAAAAAAACCGTCGACGGTTTCCGTACTACCGGACGCGACCGGAACGTCGCGACGACTCGCGATGTCCGCGCTGCTTCACGCTGCGCGATTTCCTGCTTCGTATCTGCCGCTAGCGCCACTTCCGCTTCTTATTGCACCTTCGCGGATTTAATGCGCAGAAAAGACGAAACGCGGGAATATTTATAAATAAATATTTGTAAAAAGTGAAATATAGATTTTCATTTTTATATTAATATCGTAACGATTCTGTTTCACATAAAAATCCGCTATAGTACTGCAGAAATATATAAGTCATTCATTTTAAAGAATGAAATATACATTTTAATTTTATGATCAACGATCAAACAATTTTATTTCGAGAATCCGAAGTAGATCTTGAAATCTGAGCAGACCTAAGGATTACCTGTCTGCACGTTATCTCATGTTAACAATTACCTGATATGAACACGGGGCTAGAGATTACAGTTGAAGAAAAGTATAAATCGCGATTGGGATCGGTGCGACGTGTAACGGGAAAAATCGCGTTGACACTTAAGAAATCCAACGAAGAAAAGTACGGCCACGAGGACAGAGCCCGAGCCGCGTGAGTCCTTCGTTTTTACTGCACGCGAGCCCGCGAGCTTTTTGTCGATACGGCTCAGATCCTGATGGGATAAGTCGGACGTGGCGTAATTTACTTGGTCTATCGAGACCGAACGTCACTTCGATCGCTCTTCCGAGTTAGGATTATTACGCGTCATTCCGGGCGGACGTAGACGATAACGTTATCGATATACTCTACCCGTGATCGACTAGCCGACCGGTGAATTATGAAGTTATACCACCGGCTTAGACTCCCGCGGCGAATTTCAGTAGGACCGTGTATACTTTAAAATACTAGGTCGCCTTAATCTGTCACAAGATCTGCGGACCAGGCCGATTAATCACGATGAAGGTCTCGATACCTCTGATCAGACGTTTACAAGATTTTTTGAGCATCAAGATTCCTTCTAAAAAAGAAGTAACGATCGGTTTTACGATTCTCGCGAAACGAATTGTAACTCGAGTAATCGTTCGCACTTCTAATTCACCGATGAAGCGCATTGGTTACCGGACGCGACAGGCCAATTGCATATAGCGGTGCAGTAAAATACGGAATACGGCAATTAGGGTAGAGCGAGACCTGGAAACTGGGAGCCACAGTAGGACGGAGGAGTTATTCTTAATTAAAATGATTGCCGACATTACTGCTAAACTCTCGCAATTATGATTCCCTTTCTCCCATAAAAAGTGCTGCCCCGATGCCTGTTGGTGTTCTTCGTATTTTTCAGCTAATAACACCCTTACGCCGCCTCTTATCGGGGTTCATCATCGTGAAGCGCGGCCAGGACCGCGACGGGCACCGCTCCCCAATTTTCGTGAATTCCACGCTCGCTGCTCAAGTGTCACGTAGAGTGATCGCACGATTTTATCCCGTGCGCTAATTAAACACCGGCTGATATTTTGTTACCGTTTTATACCAGCGACACGTGAAAACGATCGGGACGAAAAATCGGATAGACTCGCTTCGCGAAAATTGAAGCACATTCAGAAAAGATCGAGAATCGCGACAGAACATGCGAAGGCTTGCTGAGAGGAGTTGCAAAATTTTGCCGATTTTTATTGCGAATATATTTTATTTCCTACATGAATTTTACTCTTGAAAAACAGAGCTTCTAATCGGTGATCAATTAGAAATGAGAAACGAGGCGCTAATTAAGAGTATCAGCTGGCACGTCTCGTTTTCTCGCAGCGCGGCGGTTCATTAATTTTTAATCAGGCCGATGATCGAGGCGCTGTTCCGCCGATCGATCCAATGTGATTGCCAGACCGAAGTCGAGACGGACAGGTGCGGAAACGGCGCGACGAGCGCGCGCGCCCGTATAGGTACGTCGATCGATTTTCCTACCGCCTCCGACGATCGTCAATGACGTTCAGCCACCCGCGATTATGTAGTACAGCCAGCCTTTAATCCTCGTAACCTGTTCGCGGATGTGCATCTGCGCGCTCGTACCAGGAGCCGCTTCGTGTACCGAAACAACCGGAGCAGCTGGAACTCGACATTTAACACTTGTTTTTTTTTCCATTCACGATTCTTACCGAAGTCAAGTGTTTTTCCCAACGATTTTTGAGCCGAAGCGATTGGCACGCTGCCTCGGTTAAACCGTAAAATTGTTAATCGCGAATAAGTGGTTCGGGTTCAATTTTCTCCCTCGATCCATTTACGTTTTCCATTAATTGTACTTTCGGTTTAATGGGTACGAAACGGCGTCGATAGCGATATTTATTCATAGACCTGTGCGGGGCAATCATCCCCCGTGCCGATTTGCATCATATTTCATTACTGCAAACACGCCTAAACACATTGTACGTAGGCGATAGGCATCTCTCTCGCGCACGGACAGGCAGCAGCAGCAGCAATAGCAAGTGGATTGACGGCGTTACCTGCGTTCGATTATCCGAACGATTAATCGTTTTGCGTGAATTATCCCGGCGCGCGGCGTTGGAGAACACGGACACGTAACACCGTGTCTGTTTCCTTTCGCGTGACCGCGACGTCGACGATAACGTTGTTACGGAGACCCGGTGGAGAAAAAAAAAAAAAGATGACGATTGAAACGATACTGGGCGATCGTTGCCGTTTTCGAACGATACGAGCAAATGCTCGGACGGAAACATCGCTCGAAATTTAACTGCGCCTAGAATGTCAGCCTGCGCTGCAATCAACTGCATTATATATATAAATTATTAACCCCTTAGTTTAAAGAATTTCTCATTCCCTTTCGTACTTCGGTCCGCCTTAGCAATACTCTTGAATAGAACCTCCCGACGAAAGTGATGTATGCAGATTAAAATATACGTTAATTTATATTAATATTATTTACATTAATTTATAATATTATTCTTATTACGTTTATATATAATAATTGTTATCTTTATATTATTACCGTAATTATTTATATTAATGTATGTCGGTTATATCCGGCGACCGACTCCACAAATTTTCATGTGGAAGACGGATATATCCGTCGTCCGGAGGGGAAAGGGTTAATATTAATTTATTTATTAAAAGTGTCACTCGGTGAAGTATCGCTCGTGTGTATTTCGAGCGTGAAACTCGTTCCGAGCGAGACGCATAAACCGGTAGCAGGTTCTCACTATGTCGGCGAGGATGAGGATGACGAGTAAAGGTGTTCACCGATCTAGAAACGGTCCCCGTCCCATATAAGTCGATATTCGCCGCGGTCTAATTGCCGCATTTTTAATAATGACGTTAATGAGCGATAGTTATCGCGTGTCCGGTCGGCCGGGCAGCGGGGCAGTCGGCCGCTCGCTCGGTGTCGAACCGATTAAAGGCGAAATCGGATGTTGCCCGTCCGAAAAGGAGGACCGACTTCGCCGATACCGATCGCCACGCGTGCCATTCCTTCCGTGAACCGGAGGCTCGTCGCATTCGGGACCCTCTATCAGAAAAATACACGCGGGCCCGCGTCATTTCATTGGAAACGGGTTGATAGCTCGCGGCAGATGTCCCAACGAACTTTTTCCCGTATCGCGATCGACGTTCCAGCCGCCGATCGCGACGGATCGAGACGAGTGAGAGAGCGAGACGCCATCGGCCGATTGCCGATCAACCGGTTAATGAGGGCTACCGTTCGCGGACTTGTTTCTTTAATTTAGTACGTCCAATTGGTGTATCCTCAAATAAAAAGAAGCCTGTAATTGAAATTAAGGGACTTAACCGAACGATTCCCAATAGATCGTGATAAGAATAATCCGAACTCCATGAAGACCTTAATCAATCCCATTCGAATCATTCCTGTATTTCTGAATTTCTGTAGTTTAAGCAAAATGAACGTCTTAATTTACTTGACGGAAGAATTTCAAAATGACAAATGAGAGTATAGTTGATTGTACGTAGATTCCCTTTTAAATGCGAAGGTATTCGGTCGGTGGTCGCGTGGCCGTAATAGGGGAAGGAGAAAGACGGAGGAAGATATTACAATGCCGGCGGCGACAGGCGTAAAGAAAATCACTTTTCAAACCGGCCGCGGGACCGATCGTCGCCCCGGGGCTGATGACTTCACTCGCGGGATCCTCGCGCGGAACGCGATGGGAAATCATGAAAGGCGTAGTGGCGGCCGGCGCATCGCGATAATGACATGAAAAATGAACTCGAGCGGAGATAATCGTCGAAATTAAATAATTGCTACGCGCCGCGTTGCGCCGACGAATTTAATCGATTTACGATCTACCATAATCCGGCTGCCGCTTCCGGCTGTACAAAGATCCGTCTCGTTGATTTCGCTTTTGCCCCGATGCCCGCTGTCAATCTTCCTCCGCTCTTTTCGGGCTGCCCTCGTTGCCCTCCGCTACCATCCTCGTACCATCGGTTACAAACTTCCTTTCTCTTTTTTACGCGCTGCGTCCGTCTCTCCTTTTTTATCTCTGCGCGCTTCGTTTCGTCTTCCCGCATTTCCTTTACGTCCATTTGATTTTTTCTCTCTGCGATCCTCCCCACTTCCGTTTACCCTGTTCGATTTCCTCGCGCGCGTCACTTCGTCCTCTCGTTTGCTCCGGATCCCTTCTCGATTTCCTTTTTTCTCGTTCGTCCTGCTTGCGAGAGTCGACGAGTCCTCCGGCCCCCCAAATTCCCCTTCTCGGCCGTCACGCAGTGGTTCTCCCGGTCGGCTCGTCCCCGCCAGGTGTCAGATCGAAATGAAAAATGTAAATGAGCCGCAATGATGAGAAGGTAACTGTATCGATGTATATCTCTTGATCAACGTTCGTGCTACGTGTTTACAAGCCACGTTCACGGGGGTACGAGGCCGATACAAGCTGGCGCACGAAGACGCATCGCTGCTCGCTCGATTCCTTGACTAAACTGCACGTAATGCGTTCCGCGTATCAAACCGAGAAAATTATCACCCCTTTCCGTAGAGTTATGTGACATTTCCGAAAGGACGCGTCGTCCCGGTCGAACGTTCCTTTTTCTTTTGTTTTTTTTTAAACCGAGCGGCAAAGCGGAGTCGTTCAGCAGTGCAAAGAATTCATTACTTTTCCCGCTAATGTCGTCGTTACTCGACGTGTAGACGCGCGCGAGGGTTTTGATTAAGGTGTCGGAGGGTGACGAATTGTATAATGGGGATTTGATGCCCTCGCACGGGTAAGTAATTAGTCCACGGAGGGATTATTAATGCCTTGAACTAACAATTTCATCAGGGACCTTATTCCCACTCGCAATTTCGTCCTCTTCCTCTTTTGTCTATCCGTCGCACGCAAGATCAAACTCCAGTTGTTCCCGAGCCTCGTATAAGCCTCATTAAGCTCAGCTTTTTGCAGCCGTCACGTTGTTTATTGTATTACTTAGACAAATCAACTCTCTCTGAATTCTCTCGAAACAAACATAAGCACATTTTTTCGATGTCTATCGCGGAAACGTACCGTCGATTCGAAATTAGAAACGTTCCCGAGTCGAGAGATTAGACCATCAAAAAGGAGGCGTCGTATCGAGAGCAGGGAAAAAAGCGAAGGTGGGAAGGCAACACGGTGCTGCCGGCAATAAGATCAACGCGGAGGAGGTTAATTACCGGGACTCGTCGCTTTGGACCTTTTATGGGGGTCTACGAGGAACGGCGAAACGCGAAAGAAGGGACGGTAAGCATCAGTAAAAAAGCGAAAGAGGCGCAACCCCCACGATCCGCTATCTGAATCTTCTGCAACGTTCGCCACCTCCACCTTTTCTTCTTCTTCTTCGTGTTCTCCTGCTTCTCCCCCGTCGTTCTCTTCTTATTGCCCTCGCTAGGCTAACCGGAGGCGCGAGGACGCACCACGTGGCCAGTTTGAAAAATCAGCGCGTTTACCGAGAGAGGCTAATTAATTTACATAGCGGAACCGTTCTGCTTCTTCTTCCACGTTCCACCGCGTAACCTAACTGTGGGAAAATAGACGATCGTTGGGACTCAGTTTCTTGGGAATCGATGCTGCGACCTCGCGCTGCAGCAGCCTTTCGCGAATTCTCGGTAAAACGGAAGATAGCCGGTGAAACTTGAAAACCGCCTGTACAATTGGTATTCGCAGTCGCTATCCAGTATCTCGCTCTGCGTGTTCCTACTCACCGAGACCACAAAGCAGAGGGCGAGAGACCGGAGATCGCTCGATTCTTTGCGTACAACTTCTTTCTTCGCGCGCGACCACTTCCTTCAAACTGTCTCCTCAGAAAGAACGGATCTCCTTTTTTTACTTCAATCCCTGCTTCGAACTTTTACTTCGCGATACAGGCTTCCATATTTCGAGATGTTTTAACTCGTTCTTAATCGTGAAGATCCGGCGAGCTGAAATACGAGGTCCGATGCACTCGCGGGTTCGAGCACGCATTTTTCGCAATTAGCGCAGCCGGTGAACCGAGCCGAACGGGACGACCTCTTCTCCGAAAGAGCGGCGGAGGGCAAGGCGGGGGTTAGGGACCAGGTGAGCGCTGGTAATGCACCAGAACCTCCCAGGTATCGGGGCATCAGGCGACACTCTCCCGGGAGTCTTCGGAAAAGATCTGAGGTCCGACAATGAATACCTATTAAAACGGTGTGAACAATGCCCGGGGCTGGGCCGTGGCTTCGCTCTCAGGATCGCTCTCCGCGCCGGTAGCAACAAGAGCGCTAAGTAGAGGCCGGCCAACCTCTTGTGGCCCGCAGGTGATATACTGCGAGATCCGCGATATCAGGACGTGCTGGCCTCTCTCGCTCCTCTTCGAGCCTCGAAACGCAACACACACGCTCACTCACACGCTCCCATCGTTCGCACAACTTTCCGTGTACGTTTCTCGCGTTCGCATTCCTCTTCGTTTCCATTCCTTCCCGGTCATCTCTCTCTCTCTTTCTCTTTCTCTACCCTCGCGCTCGCATTCCCGTCCACGAGCACGCGCGCGCTCTCTGCGATCCGGATTCATGTCCATTACCTTGCATACGCCGCGACCCACGCGTCGTCGCTCGTCCTTTACCCATGGATCACGACGCAACGAGTGCGAACAGGATCCAAGATTACGATTCGAGGTTTCCATCATTTTCGGATTCGCATGCCTCTGCGCGAAAATATAACAGAAAAATAATCTAACGATCGCTTGCGACGCGATCAAGTCGTAGAAAATTGTAGAGGATAATTCTGGTGGATTCTAGGGCGCGTTGCACCCGGGAGAAGATGACCAACAGCGAACGGGTTGGATCGATCGATAGCGAGGATGCGCCGCGAGGAAGTGGCCAAAAGGAAGCAGCATTCAGGACACACCGCGGGGCCCGGGAACGGGAAGCGGTGAGAGCGATCGTCCGTGGCCAGGTTCGCAGTACTTAGCGGCGTTAAATCGATAAAAGTGTGGAAGCCGCATTACGAGGGTTTCGTGTGGGCACACTTAGAGGCCGCGCGCACGAGGTTCCTCGTGAGAGATTGGAGTTCGCCTTCTCCTCGCGACTCCGGGAGACCGGGGTTGGAAGATAATGGACGGGAGGGAAAGAAGGTACCGTCTACCTATTATTCCGCGCCGATTCTTCGATTGCCCTCCCAACCTGATTGCGATTGCAGATGAGATTGCACACCCGCCGCGCAGGAAGTCGCGCGATGCTCCACGACGCCTGATGCGATTGCATAATTCCCGCCCTGTTTCGACTATATTTATATCGCGATCCGTGCCCGAATCAATCCAGCGACAACGTTTCCGTTTCGACATTTGGAAACGATCCATTTGACTTTTTAATTCTCTCACGTTTATCACGGTATGGAAATCCTAATTAATTATTGATAGCGACACGATACCTTTGCTCATTTAACGGCTTCATTTTTTTCGCTGAACCAGTGCTGATAAGTAAAGCAACCTTGAGCTTTAGAATATGTTTAATCTGAAAAAGTCACGCTATTTGCGATCCGTCGGTGGAACGTACGAAATTAGGTCGCAACGATTCGAACCGATTCGACCGGCAATTAAACGAATCGAACCCGGGTTACCGGCGAAGGAATCAAAACTGTTTAGATCGATCGACGGAAAAGAACCGTGTAACTACCGGGATTGAATTCCAACGAAAAAATAATCGTGGCTCGATCTCGAAAAACCGTATCGTTATATAACGAGGAGGGCTACGGGGGGGTCAGGCGATATCTGGGCTGACCTAAAATTTAAAAATGTCATAGCCGCGCGGATATCTTGACTAATTATGAATAAGCAATGCAAATGGGTTAAGCAATGTTACGATTCTGCGTCACGAACGGATTATAAACTCTTCTTTGTACAGAAATTACAACCTTCGGGCAAATGAGCGCCACGAGTTTCTCGTAATAACCGGGGCTTATCTTTTTACGACGGATTTTCAGGCTATTGATTGGCGAACCTTGTTGCCTGCTGCTCCCACCCCCGCTCTCTCTCTCCCGCTCTCTCTCTCTCTCTCTCTCTCTCAGTCTGCCACAACCGTCCCCCCTTTCGTTTTTCGTCTATCCACGAACGATTTATGATCGATATGGAAATTCGGTTACTCAAAGATTCTACTTAAACGTCCGCGATTCCGATTAAGTAGCACGGGGGTCAGAGGGGTGCCATTTAAACTTGACAGGTGGATAATAACTTCATCGGTTTAAGCGCAGAATAAAGGACGCTGGTAAAATGAACGTGAATCTGCATAATCTACAACTTTCTCTTTAAACGGGTTGCACAATGCAACGGTCGCAACAATAGGCAGCGGTGGCGAGCATCACAATAGTCGTCGCCGTGGAAACGCCGTGCAAGTTTTGACGTCGAACAGACGAATCGCGCGGATCGCGGAAGAACGCGTCGGCCATTGTTTTTGAATCTTATTGTTCGCCGGGATAGACAGAGAGACAGAGAGAGAGAGAGAGAGAGAGAGAGAGAGAGAGAGACAGGAGTAACGACAGCATCGCGTGCCCGCGATGGGATATTCGTGGATGCTAATGCTCTCGGATGCGCAACGATGTTCAGCCGGGGTGCACGCGGCGCAACAAGAAATCTTTATATCCGTACCGCCATCTTAACGACGGACGCTTTTCTCGCAATTAATAATACGTATCGAGGCTCGTCATCTCGCGCGACGCGGAGGCGTCGTCGGATACGCGACGATTTTTCAAACGCGCGTTCTTACCTTGGAAGTAACTCTTCGTCCGCAGGTAGCTGACGCTGAGTCTGAGGATGCTGAGCCGGTCCAGCTTGCTGAGAATATTTTGCTCGAAGGGAAGCAACGACGCCAGCGTGTCGAGTTCGGCGTTCAGCCGTTCCCGATGCCGTTTGCTCGGGTTCGATTTCGTCACCCCATCCTTCTGCGGTGGTTTCAAGCTGCAACAGAAAAATTCAATACGGATTTGCATACACGCGCTTTTCTATCGTATTCCCGCGCCTTGTGAAACCGAAACCGCTCGAAAATGTATACCGGAGGGAAACGGGAAACGGGCGCGTCACGCCGGGTTAATTAGCCAAAGTAACAGGGATAATCGTTTAGCCAGCGATGTTCGCGTTCGACTGGTTACAGGAATTCCTCGGCCACCTTCGAGGCTCGAACAACAGGCGGCCTACGAGGGCCGAGGATTCTCGATAATTAAAGGCGACCACTGTCCGTAGGGTTGATTGACACGCGGAGAGAAACCCTGCGGACCGATATGCCCACTCAACAGCCGGGATTCCTCCGGTATAAGTATAGTTATTACAAAGTACATCGGCCGTCTGCACTCATCTCGGTTTGTATTCCTCCGCCTCGCCGCTTTTCCCCCCCTCCGATTTAAAGCAAGGTATCAAGCATAATATGAATAAATTGTTGGGATAATCGTGACGAGTGGAAGCTGACTACCATCACCGCCCATCGGTTGGGGATCATCATACGCGAAATCAGCTATACTGTTTGTTTAATTGAATTCGACCGCCGTGGAAATGAGACCCCATACCGAATGCCAAAGACACCGCAAACCAGTCGGTGCCTCGCGGTTAACGTTAAAAAGTTATTTTTAATCAAACGATATAAAAATGTTTCCTCTATAGAAATTATTTAATTAACTCGAGTCGATTCGGATTGACCCAGCTCGTTAGATGTACAGAGTAGAGGAGCTGCCGGGGAAACGACCCACCCATAGGAAAAAAGAACAAGTTATTTTTACGCGAACGATATAAAAATGTTACAGGTGATTCCTCTATAGAAATTATTTAATTAACTCGAGTCGATTCGGATCGATCCAGCTCGTTAGACGTACGTACAGAGGACCTGCCGGGGAAATGAGACACCCATAGGGAAAAAGACAAACTTATTTTTACACGAACGATATAAAAATGTTACAGGTGATTCCTCTATAGAAATTATTTAATTAACTCGAGTCGATTCGGATCGATCCAGCTCGTTAGACGTACGTACAGAGTAGAGGAACTGCCGGGGAAACGAGACAGCCATAGGGAAAAAGAAATGAGTAGGAGGGAAAAAAAGGCGATGGCCTTAATTAAAATGCTTAGGGGTTAGAAAGCGTGATGAATGAGATCGAGGCGGGCATATACGGTTGGCCGGTGGCCGTCGAGTGCGCGCGGCAGCACCCGAGAAGAACTCTATTAATTATTAGATGACACCGAATCCATTACCGGAGACGAGCGACGCCGGGCCGGAGGTCCTCGAGGAATAGTCTCATTCAGATGCCATTAGGATCCACGGGCTTTTGTTCTTTCGCGCGTTTGCACCGACGGGGCGCGGCGCGCAAAACACGGTTAATTATCGGTACGAGGACGACGCGATAAAAAAGAGCGCCACGTGGGTCGCGCGTTTCCTTCGTCTCTTATTTTTCCCCAACGGTATGGCGCGAGGCACCGTCGCACGTCAGCCCGGATCCTCTCGACGGGCTGTCGCGCGGACGGACAATTTGATTCGGCCGGGAAAGAGGAAACCCGCGGAGATCACCCGACGCGATGAGCGCTCGTTCGAGGAACTCGTCAAGGATACCACCGCGCAATTTTATGACACTAATTGCAATCGTTAAAACTAACAACGAACGATCCGGTGAGGCCTAAACCGGAAGGAGAAAAAATAGAATGACACTTCGAGGAATATATCGATCGATATATCGCGACCCTTATCAAGAATATGAATTACGGAATTATTAATGCTTATCTGTACTGATCGTTGTTGCAATTATTTACGACACTCGTGTGAAGGTCCTTAAGCATTCGTCGGTATGAATCATACATGAAACCGGGCGATCATGCTGTCGTCGACGATCGGATCGACGTGCAGCGATGACCGTGTGTCACGATGACCGACGAATAATAGAAATGAGTAGAGAAGAAAAAAAAGAAAAAAATTATAGATTTCGCGGACACAATGTCCGGGAAGGGAGCCGATGAATGCGACACGCGTTTTACGTAACCGACTGACTTTTGTTGTGCCGCAGCGTGGGAAGAAAGCGACGCGAGCCGTGCACTTTGCGCTGCCTGCGAAACCGCATTTGAATGCGTTCCCCCTCCCCCTCCCCCCCTGAAACTGCAACTCCGACGCGCGACGATACCGCAATTAGAACCGTAATTGTTCCCCCGTCTCGTCCCGGGTCGGATCATCGTGATCGCGTTGCGTTCGAAATCGCATGCTTATCTAAAAGTATCATTTTTCTGATCACGACCGTAATTAGTTATACCGCGATAGGTGGCTTCATTTCGTTGCAGATTAACACACACGTTGGTCCTTGACGTATCTCGCAACGATACTTTATAATTCATCGCGATCGCCCTCTAGATCAACGAGCACCGTCCTTTTTTCATCGGTACGATTTTTTACTCCCAATAGCTGATGATTTTTTTCAATTAGTTCAAACGGGATTGTAACGCGAAATATCATCGAAATTGGGTAGGCAATTTATTCGCCAGGTGATAACGCATCGTGTAATTTAACCTTGAAACCGGTTGCGTAAATGCGTGTCGAATCTACGGACCGTAACAGGGTTACGCACTCGAAATACGCTCGCATACTTCGGAGCCGCTGTTTAATGGCCGGCCCCGGTTATCGCGATGGTTACCCCGTGGCAATTTTCCAACCCCAACTCGTTGCCGAGCGTTCGATCGTATTTTCTCGGGTAGAGAGAGGACCTTCGAACACGGCCTTGAAGAGGCCTCGAAGCTAGCTACCCTGCACCGAGAGCCTCGAACACGCGTTAC
>SHCU01000127.1:137897-149788 GCA_004307685.1 Ceratina australensis
GCGTTCGATCGTATTTTCTCGGGTAGAGAGAGGACCTTCGAACACGGCCTTGAAGAGGCCTCGAAGCTAGCTACCCTGCACCGAGAGCCTCGAACACGCGTTACCAGGAAACGAATTTCCAAGGAAACGATATTATTTGGCCCGCGGGTCAGGACAAATGTAACCCTGCCTGGTCTGATTGGAATTAAATAACACGAATCAAAGGTGGCGCGATCGCGGATGTAACGGCACGCTATACTCGAATCCATCAGCCCTTAGAATCCCATTTCCAGACCCTTGACCAACCTGCTCGTTTCTCGTTGTCCCCTCGCAATCGATGCACGTCGAAAATGGTACAAATATCGACGTGAATCGACTTGATCTTTCAAATCATTTTATCTATACACTCCATAAAGGAATTAAAAGTCACTCGATAATTGAAACAATCTTCAGATTCTACAATTAACCTGTAAGTTAGGAAATTTTTCAACCCCGATGAATTGACGCTCGCCATTTTGCTTCTTCTACTACCATGAAACAGCTCATCCCCCGTGATCCCGCCACCCCTCGATCAGGATAGAAAAGCGTCTGCGTATCCATTTCGTCCCTTCCCTTTTGGCCCTTTTAATGGCTCGCCGCATCAAGCTTCGTTGACGTTGTTCCGCGCCAGAGGAGAGACCAGCCCAAAAGGGAGGAAGAGAGGGTTGATCGTTCGAACGGGACAGGGAGGCGCGCAGGCGCCGCGAAGGGTGGGTCCACTATGGATTTTCGAGGGTAGAGACGCTCTACCTAGTGGAGTTCCGGGGTGGCAGACAGCATACGCCAGCAATGGAAGGTTCGACCGCGCGAGGGATGCTAGCCCGCTTCCTGGGACGGTGATATACACGGCTGGCTTGCGATGTAGGGGTGAAAGGTGGTGTCTAGGAATGCCTGGCATCGACCTTGAACCGAGTCACAAGCCTCGCCGGGCTCCCAGGGGATTACGAGTCTAATTTATTTTCGGATTTCGTTGAATTATAAAATTCTTCTGTTTAAATAAAATCGGCAATTTTCGTAACATACGTTCTGTTCATCGAGCCTTGCTCGTACGTATACATAGTTCGCCTCGAGATCTAGTTAACACCAGGCTCTGATGTTATCGAGCGAGATCTAGTGGAACGATAAGTGGGTATCAGACACGTGGCTGAGGTATAACGACTCGCTGTATCGCAGATAACGATTCGAGCGGGCAGTTCGTAATAATTGCGTTTTAATGGAAAAGTGCAAATTTCGCCGGAAACATTTTTTTCCATAATTGCAAGGTTGAAATATAACTTTGCAACCTTGACTTATGCAAGTGTCACCGTTGCTTGTTAAAAAAAAAGGCGCAATTCTCCATACTGTTACGCGTTATTTCTTAATCATGGTACTTCTTAGAAGTCGCTGTACAATCTTATCGATTTCTCGCTGCGAATTTTCTGCGGCCCGCGCGAACTTTATTCTCTCGATCGAAGGGCATTTCAACGGGAGCGCTGAAATTCTGCGGAACCGCCACGCAACGTGTTTCACCGGCCGCTCGGGAACGAGCGGAAGTGCATTCGCCTGTCAACGTGGTATTTTGAAAGCGGTGAGCAGAAAGAGCAACTTTCGACATCCTGCGACGAATAATCGGCCATATGTTGTTGGTCGGCGTGACGCCAGAATTAGCGGTCTTCGTCAATGAGAGCTTCTGCGACAAAAAGAATACAAACGCAGCTGCCAAGTCGCGTCAGCTTGTCTCGATTATTTCTCTTGTCCATTGAATTTCTCTTTTGCTGAAATCTTATTCGTTTGCTAACTATAACGATTAGTCTATCTCGTAAACCACTACCTCTTTGTTTCACCTAGTCTAAATTTCCTCCCGTAAAACCGTAGGTTCATTCAACAGGAAATCACAGTTTCACAGTTCGCGCTAACGGTTTGGAAAATCAGGAATGCCGATGGTAACGGGAGCAGAAAGGATCGTTGCCACGGGCCGCGTTAAATCGCGTTAACAAACGATCCGGTCACCGTCGGTTAACATTCCACGCGGCGCGAGACGGCGTTCAACCAGAGCGTCGCGAACCGTTTCCTTCATCGTCGCCGTCGCGAATTAAGTACCGCGATCGTTCCCGGATTAATTACGGCCGGGACCAAGAGGACGACCATCCGACGAAACGCGTTTCGAACGCTCGCCGCCTTTTTCTCTCGCGCACGCGATTTACTGAACGCCGCGGGCCAAGACGCTCTGCTGGGGTCCCAGCATCGGCAACTTTTTCTCCCGATGAGTCCAGACACGGTTTTGCAACCATTTGGATCAGTCGTTCGTGATACACCGTGTCCGTGATATTTTAACTTGAAATTGACAGATTAGAAGAAAAAACAGTCTGGATAATCCCGATGAAAGTACGAGGGAAAGTTCGTTGTTCGACGATGATCTCTGTTAGGATTGAACCCGAATAACAGGTGTTCTACATTTCGAAACAAAATATTCTGCGAGTGGAAACTTATGTAAAATAGAGTACGTGGAAAATCATTTGTTTCACTGTAGCAGACGCCGCGATTCGCGGGCTATGTAGAGCGCGTAACTGGCGTGACAAACGGAATTATTATGCGAGGACGAACACCTCTCGCCGGGATGCAGCAGGACGTACCGGAACTAATTGAGTGTACGAGCTGAGACAGTTTTTCGAGCGGCCGAGGGGAATTTTTATACCGGCCGCGAGAACGGGCCTCCGTGAAATTACGTTTCGCGGAATCGCATTAACTGTTATTCTTACGAACATTTAATGCCGGACTTCAAGAAGAAATCGTGAGATAACCCTGTTTATACTCGCCCGAGCCTCAATCCCATTCGACGTCTTAACCCTTCGACTGCTAAAGGCGTATATGTATATACGCCCTCATAAATCCATCAATATATTCTAAAAGTGTTACTCGCGACCGCTGACGTGAATTCACGTCATTTTTAATTTTATTTCTTATTAAGTATACAAATTATAAAAATCTTTTGATCTTAAACAACACATAATTGCAACATTTATATTTTAAAACAAATTTTATCATTTATCCTTGTTTTAACGATAAAAGTTTGCGGCAACCAGTTTCAGAATTTCATTATTTTTGCTGGTACTCAGTATTAGCAACGAAAAAAATTTGCCGGTCGCGAATGTGTTAACATAAATAAAAAAAAATTGATATTTCTAATTTCTTTGCCATTATTATTTTTTAAGAACGACCTAAAAAACGCGCTGTCCGTATAGATAAATTCGCCCGATAGATTCGCGCCGCAGTCAAGGGGTTAACAGATTCGTCAGGCTCCTTGTCATAAACCTAAATTCCCGAAACGCTGCTCGGTCTGATCGGCCCGCGATTCCGTTTAGAAATCTCCACGCATCGAAATCCCCGTCCCACGCAGCGCAGCGGAGCCGCGAGATCGCCGAGCGATCAGTCGGACATCGACATTATCTCCGCTCCGTTCGCGTGATCGTGCACGAGAGCCGGAGTAGAAGGCTGAGGAGGCGAATTTCGAATTCACCGGAGAATTTATTACGGCGCGGCTCCGGGCAGCAGCAGCAGCAGCAGCAGCGTGCGGGGACCTCGTCGAGTTGTCCCGTTGAACTAACAGAGAGAGCGAGGAAGAAGACGCATCCTCTACCCGTGCCCTTCTCTCATCTCGGAGACTTTTGCACCCGTTGCGTTTTCGGCAGCCGGGAGATTTGTGGTCCTCCGGTATTCGACGATTTAGATGTTCATTTAATTTAGTCGTCGTCCGTCGTGCTCCTCGCAGTCCGACGCGGACCCCGTGCTTCATTAATAGTCGAACCCCGGGGCAAATAAAGGAACTTTGATTTATGCGCGTCCGGCTGGCCGCGCGTACGCGTTACGAGAACGCGCCTCTTCCACTTCCACTCGCTCCCAGTCCCGCCGGTTTAATTAAATTGTTTATAGTCATTCTCGCGGTGTCTGCTTTTCTGGAATTAAGGCTACATGACCCGAGAGGGGAGCCTAGTGCCTGTCCGGGTGGCTACAACCTGCAGCTCTCTAATTATACCGAGGCGAGGGTCTCGAGTTGAGAAACCGGCCGACATGGATGAGTTGAAATTCAGAAAAACGGCAAGCGTGTAGCCTGACGGCGAGCGCTCGTTTATTAGCGCCCTGAATGAAAAGCGTATTGCGAGCGGGAGGCCGAAGGAAGGGTTGCCGCCACGGCGTCGGTGGTACGTGGCAGCCGCGTGGATACGGTTCGATAGGGATCGCCGAGAGGGAATATAACGTCGCCGGTAGAACCGTAAACAAAGCCTGAAGGCGTGGGACGAATGGAAAGCCTCACGGATCTTCGTTAATTGTGAGGATTCAACGGTTTGATCCCCTCGCCGTGATATCTTCGATTTTCTGCAATAACCGAACCGTCCCGACACATAAATTCGCGATCGTTTCCCGGAACACTATCTCTTCGTTCCTCTCGAACCGTACGAATAATCGTCCCGCGGCGCGTCGGAAAAATAAACACTTCCGAGCGGTAGAGCCGGTTATCTGGAGATTATTTTAATTCATACTCCGATAGTACAACCGGTAATTGCGTTTAACTGAATTTAAATGGTCAGAATGAGACAGTCAAACGGGCATAAAGAAGAATATCTAAATTTTGTTCCCGGTAATTGGCCTGAGAGTCGAAAGTTCGGGGAGCATAATACGCACGAACTTCCGGCGCCCTTAATTGCGGGCAAAGACTTATTAGGCGGTGGCAGCAGTGAGACTGACTGCGTATGCGCGCATGCAAATCCGTCCGTTTTAATATGTATATTTTCTATATGGTTAGCATGCATATTGATGCGCGCACAATGCCGCGTACGCGGTAACTACTAATGAGATGCGAGGGGTTCCACGAAACCTGGCTAAAACGAAATACGTGTTCGATAGTTACCATGTTAATTATCGCGCGTACGTTATCTCTAGCGGGCAGCGGACTTCTGACCATCGGATATCGTACGAATCAAGTCGTCAGTCAATTTGAATTGAATTTATGACATGAAAAATTTATAAGCACGAAGAAATACCCGTGAAGAGATACCGTGGCGGTCATGTGACGGCGAATTGTCAATTAATTGCTACGAGGGTAATTAGTCATCGAGGCCGATCGTGTTTTATTGGCGACGAGAATTAGCCGGCGAGCCACTTGGAGAAAAATGTCTCTTGTTAACCGACTTAATAGATATCGGCTACACGTGGAATTTCAAATTGCAATTAAAAAGCATCGAGTACGTGTGTCTGATCGTCGTTCAAATTACTGCCCCTTATCACCTTATCGTTTTGAAAATCGTTCCTCCAACAAAATTATAGTTATTCAAACTCGATAATGTTCACGTATATACGTGACGCCGTTTACGCTTCGCGGATGATAAACCGCTCCTAATTAATCCATCAACCATCGTGCATACCGAGATACATATGTAGTTCGGTGTATCCGTCCGCTTAACCGGTAGCCCATTCTTAATGACTTAACTACTTCTCCGTCTCATCAGAGTCGAAATCATTACTACGAGGATTGGCTATTTCAGACTCGGTTATCTATTAATCATATCCTACGTTTCAACGTTAACTCCTGACCTCCTAATAGCGTCTGCATAAGGATAATTGTCAAACATGATACCACGAGGAATTGAATTACTCTCTTCTCCCTTTCGGTATACCCATTGCCTATGAATCTTGCCAAGCACCGATTTCCCCTGACAAATCATTCCTTTTATATCTTCAGTCGCGGATCCACGGCCTCCGTTATTATCGCGTTCAATCAATTTCATGCCGGAATATCTCATACCCGTACCACGTTATTTAATATTATTTCATGTACAACTTTCATCATCCAGTTTTGCGCAGCTCAGATACTTCCATTCAAAAATATTTGTTGCATGATTCACTTATTCGTATGAATTACGTCTTTCACCAGAATTCCGATAAGCTTCCTCTGTACCACTCTCTCTCTCCCAGTTGAACTCTATTTCATCCCTTATTCCGATGGTTGTATAGAGGGACACAGAGAAGTGAAAAAGTGTGTCGTGGCGCGTTGGTGTCGGTGCTCACGTGATGGAGTAAGAAATCGCGAGACCGCGTGATTTAGGAAGGCGAGTCGTTAATCAAGCGGCCGAGTTAGAAGTCAACAGGTGCGAGAACGAAGCGGCCCGCTGGCTGGCTGGCTGGCTGACTGGGTGCTCTCGCATGGGACACGCATGCCAAGCGTGTGTCACGGACCTCGGCGTTGTCTCCGTGTGCATACGTCCCGCGCGCGGGATTAGGGAACCGAGCACTATCTCCCGATCGAAGACTAGAAGCTCGATGAATTGTTTGAGAAAAAGATACGAGAGTGATCTGAATTTTTTGTAACCTTAAAAATTGCATAGAATTACTAAAATTGTTTCAGCGTCGTTAAAATGAATTATCGAACGTCAGTTATAATGATTCTCCAAAGGTGTCTTCTAATTATGGTCGGCTCGTGTGTCAACCTCGTTTAGCAACGGGGGTTCGCCTAATCGATAAGCATCGACAGGTGGAATGAATTCGGTCAAACGCGATCCGCCAGGATTAAACCCTTAAGGTGACATAAATTACGGTCGATATAACCGATAAGAAAATTTATTGTCTTGTCGATGCGTCGGTCGATTAACCGATTCCTCTGTAGAACCGGTCCGATTCCGCCGACGAGGCAATCTTCGATTCTTCTTCTTGTTTCATACAAGTAGCAATTTTCCTCGGGCAATTATCAGTTTAGAGCTGGATATCAGCCGCTTAATAAGCCATGAAAAATCCATGGCCAGCGTTTCATGTTCCGATCGGATCAATTGCTCTATCTCGCCTCTACAAGATTACAGCGATTAACCGATAGATTTATCAATCGATCGAAATAATTTGAAACTCCAATTCTCGTTAAAATTACCATCGATGTTAAACGATAAATTGATTCAACACTTTCGAACGTCGTGTGAGCCAGTAACTTTCTGATCCAAGAGGTGACGCAGCGGAGTCTGACAAACGAGCGGGCCATCGAGTTCTCCTCTAAACGTTTTGAAACGGCCGCGTCTTTAATCACTCCATCCAGGCTCGGCGATCGGAGCGAAAAGCGAGAAAGGGCTGCGAACAGAGTCGACGGGCCGTGCTACCGAATTGTACCTGTGACAGGGTACAAGGAACTCCGAGCTCCTCTGAGGAGAGCAAAACGAGAATCGGGTATGGCCGTAGTGGGAGGAACGGGGGAGGGGAAGGTGAAAACAGGCTGGAGTAAACGCATTTGTCGGCTGCTGGCCCGGTTCTCGTCGCTCTTCGGCTAGCGGGAAAGATTAGTGGTCCTAATTCCCGTGCTCGTTCGTTGCGCAGGAAATCCCCACGGTGGAAAGACACGTCTCTCTGACCTCTCCCGCTTCCAAGACGAACAGCCGAACGCGAGCAGAGGCGGGGGGAGGAGAGGAGGAGCAGACGGGCGAGTTATCTGTTCCGTTTCTTCGGGGCCCGGGTTTGTAGCCAGGGGAGTGTAGGTTACGAGTGTCCGAAAGCGGAGGCAACGCTCGTGCTGGCTACCGTAAATGTAAATATCCTACGCTCTCCGCATTAACATACGTCCCCGCAGGCTCATTAAGGATGAAATTAATTATCCGATGGAATCGTTTCTCGTGTTCCAGCCGATCTGAAGCCGCGACACGGAAAAACTGCACCCCGGATAACACGATTTCAATAAATAAAATTAACTTTTATTGTACGAGCGACGGGCGTTCGTCGGCCAGTTTAAAATACCTTAGGTGACTCGAGTAAAGAAGACGTAAAGTTTGAGGATAAACAAGAAGAATGTTCGAACGAACTCGAGGTGGATCCGAAACGAGAATTCAGGAATCTGGGTAAGGATAAGCGGCCCGATGGCGTGTCCGCGCTTTAAAGGTGGCGCCAATCGATGAATTATCGCGCGTGGAACGCACGCGTAAAGCAATCAGTGGCCCCGCGAAGAAATCACCGGGAGAGACTTAGAGCAGCAATTATCCTAATGGATGCAAAGTCACACCCTGCTGTCTGCACCGGGCATGGTAATGAGTTGATATCACCGCATACCAGGACCTTGTATCCTTCCGAGCCGAGTTCGAGCCAGTGCAGCGCCTCCGCTCCTCCGTCCGGATCCCTCTTTCCCGTACCCTTTTTCGCCTCCCCACCCTATCTCGCGGCGCATCTTCCTCTCCCTCGCCCTTCCACGTCGGGCTCACTCGGCAACGCGCAGAATTCACTCAGCCTCGAAAATCACGTTCACACTTGAGCCCCCGCGACCGTGTTCACCAGATATCCCGCGCACACCAACGAACACCGGAGATAACGGCTAACAGAAGAGAACCAGACCGATTGCCGATCGCGATTCCAACCCTTTCAATGGGAAACGATTCCCAGAAACGAGCACGTGAATTTTGCGATACCACCGAGACAACGTAAAAATTTTCGGGATCGAATTAATCGACGAAATTTCTTAATACGATAAACAGAATTATCCATGGTACAAGGATCGTTAAAAAATATTTGTTAATTTTGAGCCCCCGCGACCGTGTCCACCAGATATCCCGCGCACACCAAGGAACACCAGAGGTAACGGCTAACGGAAGAGAACCAGACCGATTGCCGATCGCGATTCCAACCCTTTCAATGGGAAACGATTCCCAGAAATGAGCACGTGAATTTTGCGATACCACCGAGACAACGTAAAAATTTTCGGGATCGAATTAATCGACGAAATTTCTTAATATGATAAACAGAATTATCGATGGTACGAGGATCGTTAAAAAATATTTGTTTATTCGGTTTGACGAAAGGAGCGCGAGACAGCTTAATTACGAGGAGCGAACATAAACGGGTTAAGGAACTCGTCCCGAGCTCTCGGCAAAGCGCGCTTGAAATGGCTTCGCACTTGTCACTGACCACGGGTTATCTTCTCTCTTCTTAGAAGGTGTTCGCAGGGTGACAGAGATACCGAGAGGCATGACCTCTCTACCTGCTGCTACACACACCTTTAGCTGCCGCGGTTACCCGCGCGATTGCTCGCTCACGATTCGTTGAAATCCCGAGAGCGAGCTGTTTATTCAACCCTCTCCCGCAAACCGAAACATTTATCCACCCGTGCCGCTCGCTACGTTTCTCTCTGTTGCAATCGGATCACAATTTCAGATATTTCCGCGTTCTAAATTTAGAATGTTTAACCGATACGGACCTGAACCATAGAGAGTGCAACGCTCACCGGCGATCGCTGTTGCTGCCCCTTGGAAAAATACACGGGGGAACTCGAGACACTCGTGACAAACCTCTGGCGATGACACGAGTGAACTGCGCCCGGCCGGTGGTTGCAAGGAGCTTTTGTACTCCGGCAAGTGCATTGATTGAAATGCAAGCCAGTTAAAGGGTGCAACTTAATCTCTGTCCAGAGGAAAACTACTCCACCGACGGGACTTTCTAACACGGTGCTAATCCCTCCCACAGGATTCGGGTGTCGTTTTCCGTTCACTAAAGAGGACAACTCCTCGCATTAGCTCGGTGCTCTCACCGGACGCACGGTGAACGTATTTTAAAGGGAGAATTCAACTGGAATTTTCTAATTTATTATATAAAATACAGTTCACTGAAAATCAAACCTACACGTACCTACGATTAAAATACTATTTCACAGCAGGAATTTATGAATATAAAAAGCATAGGAAGTATTTATGTTATAAACAATATTAAATAAAAGATGATACAGCAAGATCTGATTCCTTTTCTACTGTATCTACATTTGCGTGTATCTTTATAGATTAGACTTAAATAAATTTGTATGGTTGTCGCATATTCGAAATGCTTAATGATCTATCGTTTCTTTCTTTTATCTTCACGGTACCGGAAGTCTGACAAATGTCGCGAAAAGTCCGAATCTAGTTACTCGAATCTCGGTTGCTAATCCCACAAGGTTGCACAAGCCTGCTGCAGCGAAGAATGTAAAACCATTAAGAAATCCCGTGGGGCTTAGCCTGTGTACGAAGCCAGATGATTCGCATCGGGACATTTACACGATTTCGAAGCCGGATCGGACGTTGGTGAACCGGGGTTGGGATAAAGCTGGATGCCGAGATCGGGGGCAGAGTAGGCGAAGCATAGGCTGATTAAAATCCGCGCAACGAAATAATCGTAAGTACACGGCGGCGGATGACAGGCACGTGGGAAGGTCGCGGGGGTTGGAAAGCCGACATTTATCGGTCTTCCGTGGTGGCTGCCGGCGCGGCATTAAGCCAGAGCCGCGCGTCGTCGTCCCGGAATCCGCGTATCCGCGATGCAAATTCGAGGATGCGATCGGCCGATGACGACAACGACGACGCGGTTGATGCGCAACGTCGATGTACGGAAACCGGTAAAACTATTGGATTATTCGAGGCGTACGAGTGGAAGAGCTGCGGTTAGCAGGCATCAGACTGAGTTTGTTGGATTCGGGATCAAAGTAATCTCGTTTGCCACCCCCCGATCAGCCTATCCCCGAAGACCAGGGCTGAGCAAACCACGCCCTATCATCGTCGGTTACCGTTCTGCCTCGGGCCCATTTCGAAAACGGAAAAAAAATCGTTTGAAAGCGGCACCTTTCGTTTCTCCGGGTTGTCCGGCGTCCGAACGACTCGCAGGGTCAATAGACAAACGGGAATCGAGGCTCCGGACACGATTCTCACGGCGGAGAAATGACGATTCTTATGATTTCTCGGGACCATAACGTGATAAAAAAATTGGTCCCCTATGCGGGAAATTCTCTGATGAAAGTTTCGCCGACGGAACAACCGGTCAGAGACGCAGGCTACCCTTTCAGCGAATATTTGAGAAGATATTTGCGGGATTGTGGACACCCCTGATGCCAGCTGAGGCGTGTGATCTGGTTAGTTGACTCTAGGGTGGGTTTTGCCCTCGGTAGGCCACAATCCGCTCGTTTTTCGACGCCGGATTAGCCTCAAAAGACGACACCGTCGTCGGACAGATTAGATACCGAGATTACCGATTCAAACAGCATCGGATGACGGATTAAATCGGATCACAAACTCGATACTGATCATACTTAACAAGGAAGACCGTTGGAAATCAGCCGGGTCAGGTGGCTCGCGATCATCGACCAACTAATGACACGAGCCAAAGTGAGTCTTCACTTCTCTCGATTTCACCGTAAAAAATTCGTTCAACCGACGCATTAACCAGCGCCAAGATCGTCGACAACATGTTCCACGCATCGACATTATAAAATACAATTATTGAACAAGGTGAGACGCGACGAAGTCCGGGAAGAACGGTGCTTCCCCTTCAACAAGCTGTCGCCGAAGCTAGCCGTTGTCTTTTGACTTTCTCACTGGATAAAATCTACAAACCATACGTTACTACGTTTACAAACGGCTCAACAATGAATTTCTAAACTGAACCAACAGTAGATTCGGAATATTCATCGAATTCCACCGCGTGTGTCTATTTATGTCCAACGTTGACACGAACGCGAGACACGATCAGTCGATCCGTTAGCTCGTGAGCTTCCCCGTTTCTTCAAATCAAACCCACCGAGTTCTCGAAGATACCAGACGAAAAAAGCATCTGACCGGAAAGAATAAAATAAAAAATGGGCAAGGTTCGTCACCGCTTTTTCCCAGTTTCGGACGATCCCCAATTGCTCGTGATTGACTCGTCGACAGACATCTACCGACTTCCCCGTCGAGTTTTTCGCTCGTTAATTCGACCTGGTCACCGTTAAACCCGGTGCCGGCAATAAAAACCAGGCGACGAGGAAGATCATCTCGTCCGGCGGTGCAGCAGCAGCACGGGTTCGTGACGGTTCCAGGGCGGTGGCTTCGCGTGGTCCATTCTGTCCGAACGAGGCACGCACGATGACGTGATCACGTGAC